>JABVXU010000850.1:0-18065 GCA_013365365.1 Cruorifilaria tuberocauda
AAAAATAAAATTAAAAAAAAATTTTTCAAAAATTTTAATTAATTAATTAATGAATCATAAATAATAAAGAATATGCATGATATGGAAGTGATAATTTCAATTTTAATTGATTAAATAAATTTATCGCAAAATAATCAAAATTTTACCGGATTATGAAAAATAAAATTAAAAAAAAATTTTTCAAGAATATTAATTAATTAATTAATTAATGAATGATAAAGAATAAAGAATATTATGCATGATATGGAAGTGATAATTTCAACTTATCACTTTCCTCCTAATCATCTCACTCAAACAACCATTATCAGTTTTATTCATAAAGAAATGTTTTTGTAATAGTGGGTGATAAATCATCTTTGTCTATCATCATATCTTATCATGAATTCATATCAAATCCCTCTTATCATTTAAGGAGTAAAGATAAAGATGAAGAAAAGGTTGGTTGCAGCGAAGTAAATGTTAGAAATGATAAAAGTTTAAAGACAAAATTTATATTTGAAGGTCAATGTACCTAACCCAGCAACATCATTCATTTCATTTCTACTATACTTCTACTCTCCAATTCATAATTCATCATAATTTACTGATGAAAGTGATAGCGGTTGATAAAGGATAGTGATAACAATTTTATCAATTGTAGCAATTAAAAATTCAATAAATGCAACAAAATTATTAAAAAAAAATTTTTAAATAAAATGAAAAAAAAAATTTTACAGAATAAAGTTAAAGAATAAAGTAATCATTGTAATATATTAAACATAAAATATTCTTATCACTATTATTGTAACAAATTAATTATCGTTAGAATTATCAAAGTTTTTTTTTCCTCTTAAAAATTTACCAAATTTAAACTTTTATTTTAAAACGAGAAAGAAAAAAATCATTGTAAATGTTAGTTTCTTCATTTGAAACAAAACAGGTAAAAATTAATACTTAGCGAAAAAAGGAATTAAGTAAATGATAGAGTTAATTTCTCGACTTGAAACAAAGAAGCAAGGATTAATACTTAATAAAAATAGAAGTTAGGTAAATTATAGGGCTAATTATTTCTTCACTTGAAACAAAAAGGTAAAAATTATTACTTAACTAATTATTATAATTATTACTTAAATTATTACTTAAAAAAAGCAACAAAGAATTTGTGTAATAAAATTCGCCTAAAATTAAAATTAATAATAAATAAAATTTATCGAAATATTGAACCGAAAAAAAAATATTAGAAAAATTAAAAAGTTGATAATTTTGAAACAAAAGAAATCGTTTTTTTTTTTTTAATTTTATTAAGAAATCTTTCAATTTTTTTTTACAAATCGAAAAATGCTCGAAATATCAGATCTACGTAAAGGTATATGTACACGCACGTAGATACACGTTATAGATACACGTTTCCTGTACGTGTGCAAACATGTACATACACATTCACAAGCATAAAACTCACATGCATACGTGCTTACATGCAACATTACATGCAAACTTGCATTCACATTTCACACGCGTACACAAAAGTATGCATACACTTATGAAAACGTCAGCACATACGAACATTTATGTTTGCATACATACGCATACACAGACATTCACGTACGTACACATCCACATAAGTGCACGCACTCACACTTAGACTCATATGCACATGCATATAACGTTCACACACGTGCACACATTCATACATAAACGCACGTAAGTACAAATTTATACACACGTTTATCATACATGCAAATACATACACTTACACTCACATACATATATATAAAAGCTACACGCAGACACGCCCACATACGTATACAGATATGAATGCACATATGAACATTTTACACATGTTCTCATGTAAATACATGCATATAAATTTACGTCTATCTTTACACGTAAACAAATATTCACATACGTGTGCACATAGCACATGCGTCATATTTCAGCATATATGCATATGAACAAATAAAACAAACATATATGACATAAACACACACGTCGTACGTCAACATATATACACGTAAACAAATATTCACACACATGCACATGCACGCACATACATTATATGTCAGCGTATATACACATAAATAAATAAAGCAAACATACATATACATAAATTCATGCGTCATACGTCAAAATATACACACGTAGACAAATATTCATACAGTGCACACACACACATATACATCATAGGCCAGTGTATATTACACGTAAATAAAACAAACCTATATACACATAAACACACACGTCGTACGTTAATATATGTACACGTGAACAAATATTCACACACATGCACATACACGCACACACATTATATGTCACATGTCCTACGTCCACATATGTACACGTGAACAAATATTCACACACGTGCACATACACGCACACACATTATATGTCACACGTCCTACGTCATATGTGCACGTAAACAAATATTCACACACGTGCATATACACGTACTTCAATTAAATAAATTGGTCGCTATCTGCATCAAAACTCTCAAGTACTAAATCAGCAAAAAAGCTAGGAAAAATTTAGTTCACTTAAAAAAAAAAAGTTTTATTGAACTTCATAGAACGTGAAGAAGGAAAAAAAAAAAGAAGGAAGAAAGGAAAGAGGGATACCGCGATATCATTTCCGTATTTTACTAAATGATAAATGATTATAGGTTGACGTATTTGTTGATAAGAACAAAAAAACAAAACTGTTGAAAAATATCTTTTAAGGTACATTAAAAAGAAAAATAAACAATTTTATGATATCAATAAATTTTGTTTGGTTATTTTTTTTTTCAATCTTTTCATTCTTTTTATCATTTTATTGTCATTCCCTTTTTATCAGTTATCAAAAAAAAAGAAAAAGAAAAAGAGAGGAAAATTTTTATGAAAATAAATGGCATTAAGAAAAATCACAAAAAGGCCAAATAAAAGTTTTTTGTTTTTTTTTTAATGGAAATTAATATTTGTTCAATTAATAATGAAAAATAAGTAGAATTGAATTCAACAATCTCTCTCTCTCTCTCTCTCTCTCTGTCTTCTTTCTCTCTTTATTTTACTCCGTTTTTAAGTTTTTTTTTTTTTGAAAATTTCGACATTATAAAATAAATATTTAAAAAGATTATCAGTGATAAAATCTGATATACTGATAACATCATAGAGAAGCTAAATGATAAAGTAGTATATAGAAAAAAAAATCAAGAGGAATGATACTAAATGATCAATTCATTTCATTCCATATTACTATCATAGTTGATGATAATTGAGTGATAAAAATTAACACACTGATAAGAGCTATCTAAATTAATGTATGAATTATGATAAGCAAAAATGATAGTAATATGATTATATATTATTACTGATAATATATATCTAAATAAATAAATGAATGATGATAAGTGCAAACTATGACAGTATTATGATTTCTATTATTACTGATAACATATCTATCACAGGTGATAAGCTGTTATAATTATCAGTAACAACAACTTGATAATATCAACCAAATAAATCATCACTGAATTCATTAATAAAAAGAATGATTAGCTGTGATAGCTATTAAATAAATGTAAGTAATGCAATATTTTTTTCAATTAATAACTTAATTTTTTTTTTGGATGAATAAATTTTAATTTCAATAGTTTAAATTTCAGAAGTATTCATTGAGATGAAATTTAAAACTCCAAAACCTTTTGTCTTTCTCCCTTTCTAATCGCATTTTTATGCAAATTTTTTTTTTCCCTTCAACTCTAGCAAATAAATGAGATATCGCAATTGTTAGCAGCAATAGCATGTTAATCATTTATCACTGATAATTTATCAGTTATCGCTTCAATTTTCCATAATCGAAAGAAATCCAAAAAAAATAGAAAAAATTTAATATAAAGATTGAAAAATGAAAAAATAAAAAGCACGTCGTTTATTTTTTAAATAATTTCAAATTTCATTTTTTAGCTTAATAAATTTATACTCGATAAAATCCTTAACTCGATACTGGTATTTTGTATTTTGTATTTTTCTCTCTTAATTCAGTATAACTTATACTCGATAAGAGTTTTTTTCTTCATTCCTTAACTCGAAAATTTATATTTGACAAAACTTTTTCCCCTTATTCCTTAAATTCGATAACTTATACTCGAGAGAATTTTTTCTTTTCTCTCCTTTCTTTTCCAAAGTATTAAATTGATCATTTCATTTTCGAATTTCTAAATGAAAAAAATTTGACTGAAATTAGATAAAATTATTTAAATTGAAGAAGAAAAGAAGACAAACAAACTAATTTTAAGAAGTATTTGACTTTTCAGCTATAATAAAATAAATTAAATTTAAAACTTTTCATTTTTTTTCTCCATCTAAAATTTCGCATTAATAGGGAAAAAATCTGTTTTTTTATTTTATTTTATTTTTTTTTTTTAAAATTATTTTATCGAATAAAAGAATTGATTAGATTGTGCATATAATCAATATAATCAAATTCAATCATTCATTCTTGAAAATTTTCACAGATCGATCGTAATATCTACTTATCCTTTGTAAATTACTTAATTCAAACTTAACAGAATGTATTTAACAAGTTAACAGAATATCAATATGAATACTAACTATATTGTTGAACTATATGTTTAAAGTAATATATCAAGAAAAAAAATGAAAAAAATTAAAATTCTTTATTTGTCTCTAAAAAAAATTATAAATTACTTTTTAAATTTGTAAATTGTATATTACTTAATAAATTTCAAATAAATAAAATTGAAAGAAAAGGAAAAGAAAAAAAAAATGAAAAATTTAAAAATCCATAAAATTCGCGATTAACAATGTATTCAACAGTTTATCAGTATATCAATATCAATACTATACTGTTGAATGTTTAAAGTAATACTATATTGTTGAACTGAACGTTTAAAGTAATACTATATTGTTGAACTATACGTTTAAAGTAATACTATATTGTTGAACTATAGGTTTAAAGTAATACTATACTGTTGAACTATTGAAATATACGTTTAAAGTATGAATTATGCGTTTAAAGTAATATTTGTAGTAAAAAAAAACGTAGAAAATTAATAATTAATTAAAAAAATTTTCTTTTTCATATGCGTAATCAGAAATGTTAAGCTAATAACCAGATATATCATTTGATAAATGTTTTCCAGAAATTTTATCATTTTTATCAACTGATGTAATTATCATATCTGACTATTATCTTATCATTTCTTTCTAGATCTGAATGAATCATTTCAATTTTTCTTTGTTTTGTAATTTTCTCTTTTTTTCCTTCTTAAATTTAAATTCTACAATGCCATTTTTTTGAATATCAAAATTAAATAATACAATATAATAATTACTATAATTATAATAATATAATAATAAAGGTAATAATATAATAAATATAATAATATGATAAAATTATAATATAATAAAATATAATAATATAAAAATAATAATATAATAAAAACATAGAAGAAAACGAAAACAAAAGAGGATTACTTTAAAATTGTTTACTTAATATAATAAGATTATTAATTCAGGATTTAAATTTCAATTCCGTAGCACTGTTAAATATTGAAAGCTTTCAAATTGGTTGTAATAAATATTGAAATTTACACTTCATCAAATTAATGGACTAATATATATTCATGAATATAACAAGTATTTAAACTGGTTACAATAAATATTTCAATCTAATCTTCATCAGGTTTTTAGACTACTATATTTGCTATATTTAGATTTATGCATATATACTGGTTATTTAATCTGTTGATATTTTGTAATTAAAATTTGTAATTCGCGTAAAATTGCGCAAATTGAAATATAATTAAATTAAGGAAAGAATATTATGCGAGGATGTAAACATCGCAAGCAAATAGTGATAATAAATGTAGTAATAATGATAACAATAATGATAATAATAATAATAATAATAATAATAATAATGATAATCTAGTTTTTTGATTATATAAATTTTTATAATAGTAATTTGATTTCTTGAACAGAAAAATAAATGATATTCACCGAATAGATGAATGCCAACATTGTAATATAATTAACTATTTTAATACAATGTTAGCAGTTAAGAGATTTTAAATTTAATCAACGATTTAACATGAAAAATTTGATCAGAATAATTTAAGATAGGATTTATTGATTGGTGACTGGAGCTTCTAAGCAGGTTTTAAGCATGAAACACTTAGATACAGGTATAATTTTTCACGAATTAACAAAAATTCATATCTTTTTTTTTCTTTCATCAGTAATTCTCATTTTTTAATCTGCAGTGATTCAATTTCTCTTAATATCATAATGATTCTGTTTAACTCTAACAAATATTAATATCAAAATATTTATCACAATGGTATTAAAATTATCCCTCGTCAGGTAAGACAATAATCGTGACATGCATGATTAATCTGCATACGATCAGAATAGATGCCACAAAAAATAATAAAAATGATCACAGAGAAGTAATTACATTTTGATATGAAGTAAAAACAATATCAAAAACTATCATATATCAATTTTTTTCTATTATTCTCTAATAACTATTATTTCTTCGGAATGCTGAACCATTCATTGTTTGTTCGAAGAACCTGATATTTTTTTTTAAAAAGCGAGTAAAATGAGGGAATATTGATATCTGAAATTGATTAAACAAACTGGCATGAACTGCATTTTTGAATAAACATAAAGTATAAGAGGTTATACCAAGTTCAAATATTTCCAATCATTCTGTATTCAAGCTAAGACTTTAGAAGTGAAACACATGTGAATCAAGAACAAAAACATTTAAAATACAGTATCAATGTTATGCTCTTCGATTCAGATGTTCTACAACTTGCAGGAACAAGCTGACCTCAAAAAAGACTTAGTAGAATACATCAAAGATAGATCTGCAATAATCATAAATCACTATTATCTCTATAAAATGATAATTTCGGGATTAAAGTTCAAAGCGGAAGTAATGATACTGATAAGATTCATACTAGAAACCAGCATCATCCATCAACTGATTCGTCCGTCTGAATGCAAATTTCATGATATCACGCTGTAAAATCGTCTGCTTTTCGGGCGCTAGCATAAAAAAACAGGTCTGTAGCTGCTGGTAAAACTGTTGTTCCGTGGGTGCCACAACACTAACGACAGTACTATCTCTTGTTTTATGCGGTTTTGACGGTTGCGCTGGTTGCACTGGTTGCGCCAACTCAACCGGAGGTTCATTTCCTTGACCTTGCAATTGATGAGCGAGTAAAGCGATGGTATCAATTACCTTTGAAGTATTTACATCATTCTCCATAGAAATTTCCTTACGTGCATCTAAAAAAATCCGCATGAAGTGGAAAATGAAAAAAGTCTAGTAATTCATATTAGTGAATCAATGAATCCCTAGATAATATTTAACAGAAAACATACTAAAACTACCTCCGGATTTCCGAATATTGTCGATAATGTCTTTCCTTGGGACTCCTAGCTCTGGAGCAGGGCTATTGCTACATGATTTGCCACCTTCAGGTTCTGATATGAAAAAACTGTCACTGAAAACAAAGAAAATATATTAAAAAGTATTAACAATTATCGCAAAAATTTTATCGCAGTTTTTCCCCAATATGTTATGATAAAAAAAAATCAAATTTGCAAATTCTGGGGAAGAATTCCTGAAGCCTTTCATCCAACTCCATTCAAACTATCATTCCAAGCGTAAACTTATATTCATCTTTTAGTAAAAGTAATTATTTTAAAAATGTTACCAAACGATGATCAGAGTAAATAAATTATTAATTCAAATATCATCGAAACACCAAATCTAATTGCTTAAGGAGTGTCGTGATAAAAACTATGGCTTTCCTAAAACAAAAATATTAAAAAAGTGAAAAAAAAGGCACGAAATATTAAGAGATTTGAAATATCCTTAAAAGAAAACTTTTATGATTTTCAATATCCTCAGTAGTTTCACAGAACCCACTTTAAACATAAATATGAAATTAATTTTTACACATCTACCCATAATACACATTCTTTCTATCACTGGTAACGAGTAAAGATACCGAGCAAATTCCTCCTCCATAATGCCATCCAGAAATTTCATTGCATCAAAATATCGTCGGTATTTACAATTTCGTGTTGTTCTTGCACCAGGATTCTGCTTTTGCTGCCGTTTTTCGTTGGCATAGGATCGTCGCAGTTGAAGCCATATTTTTCGGCATGTTTCTTCTATAGCAAATGCAGGATTATAAAATAAAACGAATTTCCAAATCATAATAATGAATTAAAATTTTGAATGATTTAGTTTATATTTTCAGCCCACATTCACAAATTTTTAAAACAAAAAGCAAATAATTGAACTGACAAATAATTGAATTTGGTGGTTTATCTGAATATCATGCACAGCAATAATGAGAAAAAATATTAAAAAATTTCGCGCCAGTAAAAAACTTTGGTACGGAGACTAAAACGAAAAAATAGAATTGAATAGAGGGTAGATAATATATTATCTACTAGAACTTATTAAAAACTCCAAGCAATTATAACAAAATTTAATACCATCAACTTGTTTTAAATCATTCGACATTTCTGCAGCAATGCACTCCCATGCTTGTTTCTTTTTGTTTGTTCGTGTATGATATTCTTCAAAGCTACCATCCCACAGTATCTCATTGCGTCGAACTAAATCTATGAAACATTCCATTTCAGGACCTGCAATATTAATTATTTTAAGCTTAAACTGAAAATTAAAAATTATAGTTTAATGCTAAATAAGACTGAAAATCCATTAAATTCTCATGTCGAAAAGGAGACATTGATAAAACAAAATTTCAATAAAGAAATCAGAAGAACCTTTAAAAACAAGCACATGTCGCAAATTAGTTCCTTTCGTAGATGTTGAAATCTTCTCACCAAAATCTGTTAAAATAGTCCCATCCTAAAAAAACCAAAACGAACATTTTTCTCTGAAATATTCCAATCGATTTCTGTGTATCACCTATCAAAATTTGTTCTTTTTTCAGCCATACTATAAAATGTTTTAGCAATTTTTAGTTTGTTTAGATAATAATGAAACGAGATATACCGCCGAAATGAAGTATCATATATCTATCTATCTAATCATTTCTCGAAAATGTAAAAAGTACTTTAAAAAATTACCGTATCCCTTCCAACAATCAACTTGCTATGGTTTATAAAAATTGTTTACAATTTCTAAACAATTTCATTTAAACATTCCATCCAATATAGCAAACAAAATAGATAGACGAATTATGCAAATAAATACACACAAGATACAATAATAATAATAGAACTATACCTCGCAATTCACTGTCACAGAATGACTTGTAGATGGTTCCATACCAAGAAGCATACCATTAGCACAAATATCAGATAGATCATCTTCATTACCATCTTCAACTTTAATTTTACAACCTGAAAACGTATATATCCAAATCATAATCAATTTAATATATATATATATAAAAGTATATATTCAAATCATAATCAATTGAATATATATATTTATTGATATTATTTTCTAATAATTTACAAATTGATAAACTAACGTTTAAGTTGTTCATCACAATTAATTTGTCCAGCTACTTCATCAATTGCTCGCTTTAACGTTAATCTTCTTTCCGTTTTCGATTTTTCTTCCATTTCCTCCTGTTTGATCTCTTTGGATCCGACCACATATGCACCATTGATATCGTTCATTATTATCCTCTTACTTCACACAACCATTGAATTACACATCGAAAGTATCACTCTACATTAAATTTGTAATATTTTAAAAGAAGGAATTAATCTTGTAACATCAAACAATAATGTCAGTAACAATTGATAAAATTAACAATCATCATGAAATCAATTTTTACAAAATGATTAACAAGTATAATAATTAATTTAAAACATTTAATGATCAAATTATTATCTTACTCTGTTATCATATTACAATAGCCTTCAAAACAAAACAATTATCTTCCTATACTTTCAATTATTTTAAAATATTTATTATTGCTATCTAAATTTATTAAAATTTTCAATAAACAACTAAATAAGAAAAAAAAAATTTTTGATACTACGAAAATAAAATTTCAAAATTAAACAATATTACATTATTGTGATTAGATGAATAAAACTAATTACTTACTTATCAATAACTATTATACTCTTTTTAAACTATAAATCAAGTAAACAACATCAAAATTGATAATTCTTCTCATCAGGAGAACATACACAACAAATAAATGTCCAACAAATCAATAAGGTAGGTGGAGTTAAATAATGTAGGAGAGTTCGAAACATAATACTCATCCAACACCAACTACTACTATTACTACTACACCAATCATACCATTTTTCATCTACCGCTCTCTCTCTCATCTTTTTTCTCTAATTTTCTCTCTCCCTCTCTCTCTCTTTAACTAAACAATTATTGATAGATTTATTGCTCGACAAATAAGAGAATTAATACTCATAACTGGTTAGTGAAATTCTCATTGCTCGCTCACTAAAAATTTTGCCATCTCTCTCTCTCCCTCCCCCTCTCTCTCTCCCCATCTTATCTTCCTATATATTAAATATCTCACCATAATTGCTTACCTATTTAAGACTAAACATTCTTTCACCATTGCTAACCAAACAAAACAGCACATATCATCTCACCTCCACTACCATCCATCATCATCATCATCATCATCAATATCATTAATACTACACAACTACAAACTACTATCAGCATCATTAAACGATCACCGTTTGTTGACATTTTCGTCTAACAATATTTATTCTCTGAACAAACAGAAAAAATCGATAACATTTTAAAATTCAATGAAAGTACTAATTCTCACTTCCATTCCCTTAATTGAAATTTATCTTTCTATTTTGCTATAAATTCTTATATAATAATGTAGGGCACTTTTCCCCTCATTTTATAAATTACTTCATATTGATTACTGATTAAAAGGATAAAAATGAACTTGCTATGATCTTTCTTATTTTTTGTACATGATGACATTCCTGATTGATTTAGAAAACTCTATCTAGAAGAATGATAACTGATTGTTTAAACTTTTGTTGTTTTTATAATCATCAAAAAAAGCTTCATCAATAAACAGTTACTTTTCAGAATATCATACAATACAAAAAAAGCATTACCTGAAATCCAAATTATCCACAAACAAAATTTAATCGGTAACATGTCAACAAACTTTCTTCTTCCAGTTTTCAACAAAAAAAGAGCTTCCATAATCAGAGTGAAAGTCAGATAACTTTTTCTTAATAAAATCCACATAGATCGGTATTCGAACTGCGAGACTGCTTAGACATTAGAAGTAATAAATAATTATACATTTACAAGAAAAGTATTATGTATTATTTATCATTCTAAAACAAGAAACGAGTATTATTTGGATATAATTCACTGTTAGAACAGAAACTCTATTAGCTATTCCTGACGTCATGCAATAAAAACAAAATACATGTTTGAAAGAAAATAGCTGTTCAAATGCATACAAAACAAAAGATTACTTCTGATCATCAAAAAATCTACCTTATATGAGAGAGAGAGAAAGAGAGAGAGAGATATGAACCTGGAAATCTGCCTTAAGCGCTCAGAACAATCGGAAATTTCAGAGAATTCCCTGGAATCCACGTGTTTTAGACTATTATGCTTTCAAGAATGCACTAGCATCATGGTGTAGTTTTCAGTATGCATTAAAATAGTTTCAATACAGAAATAAACTGATCACTGTTGAGCATTCGTTGAAAAAAGAACTAATAAAGTTAAGTAAGTATAACAGTCGGTACAATCAACAATATAGTCAAAAAAACTTTTTTTAATTTCATTTTTTACAATGAAAAATAACAAGAAATCAAACAATAAAGCTGCAACATGTTGCAGCTTTGCTAAAAAATAAATATAAAGCCTGCGAAGTCAATCATTTTCCATATCAACCTGTGGATTTCTTTCAACATAAAATGCTCCCTCACGACGGTACATTTTTAACCTGATCATATCCTCCGGCGAAACCACTGAATCCGCGCCATCGATGAGTTTACAAATTACATCATATTTGCACTGCTTACCCTCAGCATTCCTTTCAGTACTTCGATTTAAGATGGATACCATAAAACTGTAAAAATGCCGTTATAAAATATTTCAAAAAATTGCCATTCCAGATGCCTCAGAATTTAAAATATTTCATAAATCTGAGAGTAAGTAAGATCAAATGAACCTTTGATACTACCATTCTAAATTTTAGATCATGTTAGACACTCCTGAGAATCCTAAGATGTTTCATTGATGATAAACGAATGATCCTACAATGTTACCATGATGGTCTGGATATTGAATTTTATTAAGAAGCACATATCGATGCATATGGTCAACCTTATTAGCAGTCACCCTATCATCAATTGTGATGATAATGATTCAAAGTTGATCAAATACAAACCCGGCAGTGATGTAGAATACACGGATTGCCCATTGATGATCAAAAAGTGCCAGAAGTAATCGTAGTGATGATATTCGAATATCATTAAATGGTTTGCTTAGATATGAAATTATAACTGATGGAAATGTTTCACCAAGCCAGTTAAACCATTTCTGTGCTATTGTATCTGCATCAGCATCCTACAAATACAGATATTCAATTGAAATGCTGAAGATTTTTTTCTTCAAACCAAATTGGTAAGTTTAGATATTCGCACTTGCATCTTTCAATAATGCATTTTACCAATAAAATGCGGTTATGAAAAGAAAAATAATGATAAAGTGCCATTTTTTCTGTTTTTTATCTTTTATGAAATTCATTCGTCACCGAAGTTAAATTCTAATGAAATAATTTGAAGATCCGTAAGATCGATTTGATTTCTCAATATTTTATATGTTGAAAAATTAAATGATGGTAGGAATTCTCAAATTACATCATCAACATATTTCCAATACCGCACAAAAATTACAACTACAAAAGCCTGCGTCGAAAACTTCACGAAAAGAAGTTACGTAAATATTGAACTCAAACAGAAAAGATTCAACATTATACGTTACCACTTAAATTGGGGATTATTAATTACCTCAACCTCATCTTTGGCCTCCAACATCATTGACAAAGCATTAATATGTCGTACTCGCAAATCAATTGGTCCAGTTGCAATAGCCACACCAAATGCATTCATTGCTCTCTTCATGTCGCAGTGTGCTAGAAATAGAATTTCTATAATTCACACACGAGGACTGAAGTCCTATCTTGAAAAATCTGATTTATTTCAGTCAGGACTTCAACACTCAACTCTAATCTTAAAGTAAGACAAAACTTAATCTCTAGATCTTTGAGTTCATAACCAAGCAAGCAAAAACCCATTACAATTATTATGCTGCCTATCCACAAATTTCTTAGCACGATCGGTCGATCCCACGGCACCAAGAGTGTCAAAAGCAAGAAGACGCAATGAAGGATCCAATCGGTCAAAGTGATAAATTAAATCAAATAATGACTCCAGAAATTTCGGAAATCGAGACAAACTTTCCACATCTGCCACAGAAAGATGCCCAAAAAACTTGATAAGTGCTGCAAAAAAATAATCTCATAACTATGAATATAACTACGCAAAAAATTAATTGAAGTCAGAATATGAAGTCGATTTATTATTGTATTATTCTCGCAAATTTGTTCCTACTTTTTTATTAATTCCCATTTAAAACTAAAATTTTATAATTGGAAACTCTTAGGGTAAAATATACTTGAAATATATCAAAAACCAATTGCACATACCAGGATAGAGAAAACCTGCGTCTGGCTGTTCCATGCACTGAATAAATAATTGGTTGAGGTGATCAACGATTCCCGTCGATAACAAATACTTCGCAGTCGATGTTTTCCTGAAAGAAAAAATTATTTAACAGATGAATACTGATAATAAGTTATGTCGATCCATAGCTTTCTCCATTCTAAACACTTTCTCACATAACTGAATAAAGGCAAACTGAATTGTTACTATTGACTTCCCTTTATAATGAAAGAAATATATGCATCAATAAACTCAAATGGTTAACTAAGCAAAAAACAAATGATGTTTTATCATTAATCTAAACAAATCGTAAATTAAGAAGATCATTTAAACATAAGTTTCGGAAATTTAATTAGCAATACAGGCAATAAACCAAATAAGACAGAAGTGAAGTGTGTGTTTCGTTTTAATAAGAAAAAACTAACTGAGAAGCACCATCAGCAAACATTTCCACAGCATTGATTTGGATTAAAATATCAGTGGATCCAAGTTCTTCCGCCAATCGATTGATCAGTTCTCTAATTTTATGCAAATCATCTTCTTTCTTCATCACCAAAGTTGTTACCTGTGATGAAAAATTGAGTGTAAGTGGCTTAAAAACTTAAAGACGAAAAACTTAGGGCATAATGGACTTCTATAAGTCAATATCTATAACTAATCCACTAAGACATCATATTCATAATAGCACAAACTTAAGTCCACAAAATAATAAATCCATCGTTATTCATATGTTTTTATTTTATTAAATAGTGCTTCATTCATAAGATAATTGAAATACTGTGCAATCTGGAATTTAACAAAAAATTCCCACTTCTCACGGCCCAAAGTCGTTTTTTTGCTAATTAGGTAACAGTGATATCAGAAATAAAAACATATGAATTTGAGTGCTCAAAAAAATGAACCTGATGTACTCGAAACCGAACTTCGGCACGATTTGAATTCAGTTGATTCAGTAATTCATCTTGCACCAATTTCAATGATGCAAAGCGAATCAACAACTAAAAAATATTGTATTAAAAAATTTTAAAGAGTTGCCAATACACAAGATCAGCATCGTAAGTCTTTCCCTAAAGCCCCATGTACAATGTCTTCAGTGTCATAAAATACAATTGAAGTTTTAGAAGTTTGAAAATATAATTCTAATATTACTAAACTGTTTTCTGTAAAATTGTTTAGAATGTCTTATCATAAGCAAAACTGTGCTTGGCACAAATGAATCATCAGGCGCGTTAACACCAACGTACCAAAACACAAATATATGTTGAGTAGCCATGAAAACTATATTGTTTCCCATTTGTATTCTCTGACTTGTATAAGTTATGCGGTAAATACTGAGCAAAATTCTAGGATGTCTGGAAATTCTGACAAATTTTCATAAGTCCTATAATGCAATTGATGTTTTCAAAATCCACACATCGAACGGTTTCAAAAAAAACTTTTTCCAATTTTTTTAAAAGGAAGACATGTGTAACATACAACTGCTATCGATTCAGCACAATCGAAATCACAAACTCGGCGTGCAAATGCAATTGTTACGGCGATATGTGAATTGGCAAGCATTTCATAAACTTCATCGATATGTCGTATGTAATAATCGACAAGTACATCAACAACTTTTGGATGGCTATTGTTTATTCCATTCAAAACCAGAATTTGATGTTTCTCAGTTAAGGAAACTATACCAATAGTATCAAGGATACAAACGATCAAATCCTTTAAATCCGGAAATGCATCCCTGAAAATTTTGAAACTAAATACAAAGAATTATAGCAACATCTATCTGCTATTTATGGGACATTTTTTTTGCAACAGATAATGAGAAGCAAAGAGCTTTGCTGAATATCCGCAACAATATATGAAACATTTAGCAGTTATTTCAATATCTATGATGACCAGTAGCACCTTTTTTCTGAACTTTACTAGCAAACAAAGCATTCTAAAATTCTTGTCAATCCCAACAATAAACTGGTCAGTATTTGTTACATACCACACTGACTTTGTGTAAGTAATCTTTCAAATTTTTACATTAAATTTTTATTAAATTTTATACAAAAAAATTAGTACCAGTCAATGTATTCTGTACTATGAGAAAGCAGCTTCTGGAGCAATTCGATAGCTTTTGTTTCTGTACGTTCTGTTAACAAATGTTGTTTCATTTCGTAAAATGTATCAATATCATATGTTGAATCGTTTGTCGATGATTCGATACTGCTTTCAACATTACTATCTCGCATTTTACCTATAATTTGTTTCTATTTAAACACATTCAAGAAGGTTGTTAGCATGCCTAAAATCTAAGATATGAATAATCTGGATGTATCAATCAAAACTAGAACAAATCATCCAGATTTTCGAAAAAAAAAACCAAATGAGATAGAATGAAAAAGAGGAAAGTAGTATTTAAAGAATAATAAGCAGAGCGTAATAACATTTAACTTCCATTCCAAAGCAAAATTTAATCTAATCGAACACTATTCTTAAACAGATTGCATTCAAGTTAAAGTAAATCTGAGAAAGTTTTAAACTAAAATTTAAAACATCACTCGACCTCACAAGCAAAATATTAGCTCGAAACAAGCTAAAACTTATTGCTTATCTTTATCTATCTGTAATTTCTCTGTCAATTATAAAATTTTCCAGTTGTCTAATCTAGACTAATACTATCACTCTCGATCTCTTTTCCATCGTTCACATATCTGAATGAATGTAATTTTTTAACACTTTCACGAAAGAATAAATTCATTATTTTCAAAAAAAACGAACAAGCTGTAAATATACAATAACTGTCTATCGCTTGCAAATTAATACATTCTTTCTTCTATCCTCTCAATCACTATTCATTAAAATTTACAAATCCCATCAATCCCTCCCCCCTCCTTAATCAACACTATACCTCCATCCCACCCTTAAAATAAAATGAACAGAACGAACCATCGACCAAAACCGATCGTGAATCATTTCAGTATGCAACGAACCAGTTTCGCGCTGTGAAATCAATCAATTTAGAGTTACACTACGAAATACAATATGTCTCATTCAAATTATAAAATTTTTTTTTTAAATTCAAACTCGAGATTTTCTTACTTTCGATTACTTTCCCTCTAGCTTACTTACTGTATTTTATCAAATCTAAAATTTGAACCAATTACTAATCAAATTAGATATTGAATATTAGAAATAGTAAGTGAAAGTTCAAATTTCAAAATTTCGTTCCTTTTTTTAATATAGAAAAAATCCTAAATAATTTCATTTAGGCAGGTACGATATTTATATCTTTTTTTTCTTTTTCGTTTTTTAATCTAAATACCTTTAAAGGACATGAAGTGAATAAAAAAAACCATAAAAGAAATTTTCATTTTCAAGAACAGTTCTTTGAATTATATATAAAAAGTAGAATGTTTCAGTAGAATTCAGTAGAATGAACAAATTTTTTTTTCTTTTTGTTAAAAATTAATTTATCTTAATGAAAATTGAAATTTTTTTTAAATTTTACTACAAATTCGATCAAATAAGCTGCATGAAAGAAGGTTGAAATTTGAGGAAATGAAAAAGTTTGAACCAAAAAAAAAGAAATGTCAAATACAAGCAAATTTTATTTATTTCAAAGGTTAAAAGTTAACATTTTGAAATTATTAAATTAATTATCAACAATAAATTAACACGTCATTATAACCAGTCATTTTTATTCATTTATGAAATAAATCGTTATCATCAATAAATTATTTCATTGTAATCATGATAACCATTCATTTCATTTATGCATGAAATATATCATTGTTATCAATCAACATTTCATCACAATCATGATAATCATTCATTTCATTCATTCATGAAATCAATCGTTATTAACAATAAATTATTATTTAATCGTAATCATGATAATCATTTATTTCATTTCTTCATAGAAACAAGTGAAGGAAGAAAAACAATTGAAGGTTTAGTCATAAAAATTAACACGTGAGAACATTTCTTCAACAAGACTACGTAGTAAAAACTGTACGAGTAATGTGATAGCACTTAAAATAATTAAAATACTGTAATAGGTGATATTCGGTGAATTCCAATCAGTAAATGTTTGCACCACTGATAACGGAAAGTACATCACTTCGAAGAAACTGATTAATGCCATCAGAAGCTGAAATGAAATTGTCCTTTAACTTTAGGTCCCTTTTCTTCCTTAACTTTCCATAGCCAAAAAAAGAAGTCAGTGATACGAAAGTTAATATATTCTATTATTATCACTATTATTATTATTATGATTATTATTATTATTGTTATTGTTATTATTATTATTATTATTGTTATTAAATAATTATTGTTATTATTATT
>JABVXU010000851.1:0-18001 GCA_013365365.1 Cruorifilaria tuberocauda
TATAAAAATATATAATATAATTTTGAATAATATGAATAATATAATAAAATTCCCGAGATAAAATTCATTTATCATAAAATATTTATCATTCATAGTGAAGCATTGGAATAATCATTGATAAATGATAACATGCATGATAGATAACTTTTTTCAATTAAAATTTGAACTTACATCGTCCGAATTTTTGCTTTCACCAGAAAAATAATAAAGCAAAATTGATGCAAGCATATTGAAGCAAAGTGTTATAAGCCATACACCAAATGCCGTTGCATGAATATCTATTGGATTAAATTATTAGATTAGATTTAAATTATTAGATTAAATTAATTTTTTTGAAATCAAGAAAAAATATCAGGTAGCCTGAGTAATTATTTAATCTGCACTTTTCCTTAATTAATTTCTCACTCATATTAACAATTACGTATATTAGAAGAAACTATAATTCATAGAAATTAGAAATTCATTTTATTTTAAATTTATAATTTATATAATTAAACTGATATCGAACTTAAGCTCATTCTACAGGAATAATATTTAAAGTATTGTTTGGGCTAAGTTAAATATACACGTTGCTTTATTATTAAGCAATTAAGTAATAAAGTTCTTTTTAAATAAACATATAAATGTATCGGAATATTCAAATTATTATTTAAAATATTTTTGTTGCTTAAAAATTTTTATATAACTTGAACAATTTAAAAACATGAACATGAATATGATCTATGCTAATCGTTACTTTTTTACTTTCATTTAATATCTACCTTATAATTTTGGGTAAATTATTTTTTCAAAAAAAAAAAAAAATTTTAAACTTACAGAAAGACGATACAACATCAAATATTGTTATTACTACAAGCGAAAGTGGCTCGAGAAATAATGAAATCATAAGAGATTGATTCAAAATTTTGTACCACCACGAACTTGCATGACTTGTGGTACTTCTCTTGAAGAGATAGTTGTAGAACTATAATCATGGTACTTCTAACATTAATTACTTCTATCTTCAATATGTTAAAAAGATCATGAAAACTTTTTTCGATCATTCTTTTCTTGAATTGGCACTAATGTATCATGAAGAGAAGTGAAGAAGTTGAATTCGTTCAACTTCTCTTCAATTACAAACAGAAAAAGCGATCATATCGTAAAATTTTAATGAAAAAAAAAATTAAATTAATATTAATTATTATAAACTTACAAATGGATACAATATCCTAGCAGGAAAATTAATGAACATCACACAGAGCCATGCTGTTCGAGTTGGTTCCCATATTCCAATAATATAACTTATTGGTGGCAGTACACTGCAACTTGGATGATTCAATTTCTAGGAAAAGAGAGAGAGAAAGATAAAAGAAATCTTTAGACATTTAGGTGACTTAACTCTTTTAACAATCATGTAAGAAAAAAAGAAATATCATATATAAAATAAAATAATTTTTAAAAAAAAAAAATGAAACGAGAAATTTGTTGATACTTTTGAGTGTCGGGACAAACCGGGATGATAGATTTCTCAACTCGATGAAATTCGAAAGCATAAATATACGCAATACACGTACAACATCCAACACCGGGAAGTAAAGCTCCAACAATTGCCATTACTGTTCGATTTATTGATAAAAGTTCCATTGATGATACACCAACACTTTTGGGCATTTTTTTTTTCTTTATTTCAAAATTATTATACTAAAAATGATTAATCATATACGATTTATATTTATTTATATTTCAAACAAATTAAAATTTGCAAATTAAAATTATTTAATTAAGGATAAGAAAATCTTCAAAAAAAAAAGAAAAAAATTATTTCAACAAAGTAGGAACTTTGCAAGTTTAATTCATTTAAATAAGGATGAGAAATTTTTCAAAAAAAAAAAAAAATTTTCTGCTTTGACAAAACGAAAAATGAATCGTATGTATAATAAGTAAACGGATATACCTAATGTATAAAAAGTAAACGGATATATCTAATCATACGTGAACATACGTGATTAGTGATTGTAGAAGTATATCCTAATCATAAGATTAGTAATGCCAAGAATATTCCTCCTAATCAATATGGCTAATGATTACAGAAGTATACCTAATCATAAGAAAAGTAACCAGTGATCATCTAATCATAGGAATGATGATTACAGAGAATAGTGATTATTTTTAGCTTCTTAATCCGCTTCATTATCATTCCAAGTGGAAATCATTATCTTTGTAAGAGTGATAACAATGAAAAGTAATGGGCAATGTCTTTTATATTTCTGAAAGCATTGCCGCATCAAACTATCCTCGTGATTTTATCATCAAAAAACCAGTTGTATTAATACACAAAACCCTAAACAATGTATCGTTGAATATCGTTTGTCCGTTGACAGTGAAGAAAAAGGAACGAAACCGGTTTTGAACTCCGTTTCTTCACCTATTCCATATTTACTTTCTCTGTAAAAGATATCATAAAACTCATAAACAATTCCTCAATTATTCATGCATACATAATTTATTCATTTTCTATAAATAATCAAAACTTCAATAATACTCAAGCTTACTTGATAACATTACTCAAACTCGTCCTAAATTTCAAACTTTCTTACACCATGCACTTTTAACAATTGATAGAACAGATTTTATGCAATGAAAAAATTTTTACTTTGCAATGTGAAGGATTAAGAGTTATTTAAATAGTATTATTAAAATTCTCATGTAATTTTGATCCAACAACATGTAAGTCAATTTGATTGGGAAGGATTGAATATACTCCGGAATGAATTCCGGAAATGATTGAAGCATCTCCCTTCCTGAATGATACACAAGAATGATACACTGCAATCTATCGCTTTTTTTTTTCAGATAACTGTGGTCTGATACTAACTGCAATTGATATTAACAAGATAACAGTTTGCACTTTATGTATTCCATGCGGTTTTTATTCTTTTTTTTTTTAAATTTGAAATTTTAGAATGATATTAAAGTTCAAAGATTTTATGTGATACCTAAAATTTTGATTACTTTTTAGTACTGAAATATGAGAAGTAAATATGAAGTATACTGAGTTCTGTTAATTGAATTAAAGAAACTTACAAAATCTAATTGTAAACCTTTCAAGTATTGATTTTTTCAAATTATTGGTTTAAGCGTTAAATTGAAAATCAAAGTTTATCAGTGCGCGAACTTTGAATAGTAAAATAGTGTATTGAGTTGAAAAGTATTGTTGTATTGTTGTTAACTTGCAATTACTCAATGAAATAAACTTTCTCTTTTGTTTGCAGCAGAAATCTTTCGAACTGAAATGATTTTAAAGCGATAGCAGCTGTTCTTATTTCACTTTATCAAATCGATATGTTTATGTCAAAAATATCTTTTCATTGATTTTAACTGTTCACTTTTAGAGTTGAATTTAAATTTTACAATCATTCATTACCATCATCCATAATTTTGAATCTTTGAATATTACGTGTATATTACTTTTAATATAATTTCGAACATCCATTCAGAACTTTGAAATCTTTCATTCATAATATTGAAAGGCAAGGATCGTTTGATTTCATTTTTAATTACAAATATTAAACTAATCAATAATGATTATATCATATATGCAAAATAAATTAATTATTTAAGGATGATTCATTCTTATCATCTATTATTATTATCAATTTTCGATTCTTTATCACGCATGATAACAATCCATCAGAATTTCAAATTGCTATTGAATTAGTTTAAAATGAATTGAAGATTACATGTAATTGTTAATTGCAATATATTAGTGAATCCTCACTATTTACACATTTCTTCATACCTGATCAGTTATAATTATTAGATTAACTTTTGCACATTATTACTTTTAATCAATCATTGATACTGATTCTCTTCTTCTTCCGTCCGGAAAATAAATTATTTTTACGATATTCTTTTGATGCTCCAATTACTTTCAATCTGTATGCCATATAGCATGAATAATCGAAAAAACAAAAACAGAAATGCAATACAGAATTTAATTTTCACATTTCCGATTTCAATTTTTAATTTTCATTTTGTTTGTGTTTTTGTTGAAGTTTTGTCGCAATATGTGTAAGCATACACAGAAAGATGTTTTTGTTGGATGTTTTCTCAACAAATTCACTTTATCATTTTTTCAAACTTTACTTCACTTCATTCACTTCAGTTGAAATCACAGCAATCTCATCCGTTTTGTTTCATCCTTTCAATTTTCATAAACATTTTTACTCGATATAAATCATCCAAATAATTTAGTTCAAATTTCAAATTATTCTATCAAGTAATGATAGACAGATTAAATGTAACATTTAATCAACTTATGATAAAAAGATATGTCGAATATATTAAATGTTTTTGTGATAAGTTTGAATTATATGTGTTTCAGTGAAAAATCATGAGCCTTGCACCATTCTTTGATAAAGCGCCTTCAATAATTAATAAACCTGATGGTAGTGTATTATTCGAATGTATGTGTAATGCTAATCCCGAACCAACCATCAAATGGTTTTTTAAGGTAACTTTTATCGGTAATAAAATTTCACGTTTTTCGTCCCTATCTGTAATAGCCTGAATTTTATTTCTTTCGTAATACAGAGACAGGAAAACTCTTTTTTTGCCTGTGATCCTGTCTGTTACTGTTAAAAATTCATTATAACTTTTTAAAATTATTAACTTAACAATTCTTCTTTACTTTCTCATTACAGGATAAAGAATTAAGCGGTGATCGATATACGATGAAAACAAAAAAAATGGTTGGTAAATGGACATGCACGATGACTATGAAGGTTAATTTTTTCTTTTTTTTTTTGAATTTATCCTTTCAAAGAGTTATTGTTGAAAAATCTTTGAGAGATTAAAATTTTGAAAATTTTCGAATTTTTATCAGTATCATTTTGATCAAACATCGTTTAATTTAAATTATGGTAATTCACTGCAATATAGTCAAAAAAACGAAAATTTACTTTAAAGCATATTTTATATTAAACTTTGAAGAATATGCAAATGCTAAAATTCAGCTTATATCTTTTCTTTAAGGAATAAATTTCAGGAAATGTATTAAAAAGTCGTTCACGATAGATTTAAAGTTATTTTAGAATCCAACATTGCAAGATCAAGGAGTATATAAAGTTGTAGCGACGAATAAGAATGGTACCCATTCGGTGGAACAAAATTACGTCCTATCATGTACTGCTAATGAAGTTTTCAAAACACAATAATTAGCTAATACTTGTTTATTAATACTATGCCTCTCAATGTCTCTTTAAATATCTTCGAATAATTTAAAATGAAACGGATAAATATAAATGAATTTCAAAAGAAATCAAACAAAGAAAAAAGCAAAATTTGAAAATAACGTCATCTGAAAGACTAAATGACGTATAGCTAATCATTTTCCAATAATATTAACTGAAATAGAAGTTTAGCAATAACGGATTATCATTATCATAAATATATTCAAATGCATATCAAAAATTCAACAGCAAAATGCTAAAAGATTTTCTCGAATAGAGGCAGTTATATCATCAATCTCTGAAATGAATGAATCGAATTAGTATTCTTATAAAACAATTTATTCAAACTTCAATCTGTGTTTTAAACTATCACTGACTGCAATAGGAAAATATGTATTATTTGCTTAATTCATTTCATATTTAAAAAATATTGATTTAATGATTATTGTTTTCTAATATTTACAAGAACTTTATTGTTTTGAGTAAATCAATAGATTGATGGTTTAAAATATTTCTGCTAAAAAAAAAGCAACACAAATTTGTCAACGATTGCAATATTTGATGGCAGTTCAATATGGTGAAAGAACTCGATGATAAGATTCCATTATAGACTCTTCCAATGTAAACAATATGTCAGGGTGACGTGTGATACGTTGCTTAACGTGAAGATACCTTAGACAAGTAAACATTACATCTCGTTACGTTTAACTTCTTTGAAATGAATATCATGAGCATAAATCAAGAGCAGAATCATCGATGTGACAAGTGAATTGAATTGAAATGACTGATAAGAACGGGTGATAAGTGTTGATGCAACGACAGAATCCCCCCCTATTCACCAATGAAAGGGATGGTGGGGTAAGATACATGAAGTAGGAGATGAGTGAAGAGGCAGAAGTAGAATGCATAGTGGTTCAATATCCTTTTCAACTCTTCACTATGATATCATCGATGGCATTGATAAATATTATCACAAAACTGATAGGTTAACCATGGTGTCAAGTAACATTATACATCGCCACAGACACATAAATACATACATACGCACACACATCACTTACCTATACACACATAATTCGTTTTTATCAAATCTATTATATATATAAGGAAGTTTGTAACTGACAATTTGATTCATTTCTATACTGCAATATTTCACATTTAATTAAAATCTTTCGAATTTCGTTTCGGTTTACTTTCCGCTTCATTTCATCATATTTACTCTTTTTAAATTTAGTCTTTTTTAAATTCAACATTTTTTATTTTCATACCTAGATTTTCAAAAAATCTAAAAAACATCTAATTTTCATTTCCTGAAAATATCTGAAATTCGTAGAATTTACAAAGATTAATTAACAGCTAAAAAATCCCTAATTTATTTGTTCTCAAGAATCATGCTGATTCTAATCATTTTATTCATAATCTTTTGAAATCATAGGAATTAACGACAGCACAATCATTTCTATTCAGTTTCAGTTTGATTTTTTTAGATCCAATTTTACTTTGTTTAGAAAAGTAAAATTTAAAGGATGATTCGAAAAGGAATGCGATGAAAGGATAAAAGATAGGACATTTTCAATCATAAATTTTAAATAGAGAGATGATAAAAGTTACGATAAAAACAATGAGTTTCGAATTGCTTTCATTCAGTATATTTCAGGAATTACAGTGATTCCTAATATGGAACTGCTATAAGTTGACAAAATTAAGTTATTATATTTTTAAAGTTTAAGTTGATAAGAAAGTTGTTATTCAACCCGTGATAAATAATTGTCGAAAAATTTCTAAAAGTCTAAAAGTCATACATGTCTACTGTAATAACAGTACATTACACTACTGTAATTACAATATTTCGGATGAAAGATATACGATATGTGGGAAGAGATGACTAATCCGATGATGGCATCACTTTCATTCTTTCGAATGCCGCCTTTTCCAAATTCTCGCGCTGACTTGGGTGTGAAATTTTTATTAGTTCATATGCCCGCTGTCGCATATTTTTGCCCCATAATTGAGCTATACCATATTCGGTGACCACATAATGGACATGGGCCCGTGATGTTACCACTCCTGCTCCCTACAAATAATATATTACGATATATATTATATAAATTACATACGATAATCGGAAAAAAGAAGTCATTTATTGAACTTATTTAAAACAAGTCAATCATATGTATACAAAAAGGTAAATTTTGCTACCTTATTGAGATAAGGAACAATTTTTGATTCGCCTTTTTTCGTTGAAGAAGGAAGAGCAATGATCGGTTTTCCAAGGCCATCGACACTAAGCGCTGCACCTCGAATGAAATCTACTTGTCCACCAAAACCAGAAAGGAACCGCGGTCCAACAGAATCAGAAGAAACTATAAATTAAGCAGGTTACATGGCTTGTCTGCAAGTGTTTCTGGGAACTAATGAACCGATTTTTTGCGGTTGTACTCAATTTAATGTGGCCTTCTTTTCAAACAAAAGAATTTCAAAGACTAAGAAATCTTAAATTTTATAAAAGTTCTCCACAAATTAAAAAAAAATATTATAATTGGATGAAATAATTAAAAACGAATAACCTTGGCCGGTAAGATCAATTTCCACTGCTGAATTTATTGCAGTCATTTTTGGCATAGTTTTCACAATAGATGGATCATTCACCCAAGCAACATCACCAAAAAATACGAATGGGTTATCATTCAGGAAAGAATACAGTTTTTTGGAACCATAAACAAACGAAACAACCATCTGTAATTGCTCGATAATGCTTACATTTATGAACTGTTGAAAAAGAATTATTGTAAATAATCGACTATCATAACAGAAAAAAATGATAGGTATTGAAGACAAGAAGATAACTTTTGGTTCAAACGAATAGAAAAACTAACTTTTCCTGTATGAAGAGTTTTTTCAGCGTTAGTTATAGCATTACATTCAACAAGTTTCAAAACACCATCTGAGAACATTTCTGTATGTATCCCAAGATTTTTATGGTTACCTAACGCGTCCAAAACAGCATCCGGTACAGCACCAATCCCTGAAGTGATGTGAGGATAATATGATAATAACAAAATATAATACCCTAATTTAACATAAATATAATAAAAATGAAATATTAAAAAAAGAACTTGTTTCAAAACGATACGTCAGGCGAAGAGCTCATTCTTTTGATAAAATATTTCTTATTGGTATCAAATACAAAGAGTTTATTAATAAGAGTTCAGGAAAAACAGCACACCCATCTGAAGCGTAGCGCCATCCACAACTAATTCATTCGCAATCAAATCACCAATTTTTTTTTCCACTCCGGACTTTTCAGCAAATTTACGTTCATGCAACGGAAAGTTATTTTCAATCATAAAATCAATGTGACTTTCATGGATCACTGTATCACCAAACGTACGTGGCATGTTCTCGTTACAAATTGCTAAAAATAAAAAAAAATTCTTTTGGTACTCTTATTTCTTAAAATTTGCTGAAAGCTAAGTAAAAAAGCTTAAACAATTGTTAAAACATTTCATAAGCGAAATAGAAAAAAAACCTATGACGCAATCCGCTAAAGTTACAGCAGCACGAGTAGAATCGGCACCAGTTCCCAGCGTACAAAAACCTCTAGAATCAGGTGGTGAAACCTGAAAAAATTGCCAATTCAAAATTAGATTCAAACATGTATTAAATTTTGATTATAGATTAAGTACTCATAAAAATGCATCTTGCGCCAATTAATTTATCAGAACAAACATTAATTTTAAAAAACTGAACAAAAAAAATCATTTATCACAATCTTTTGCTTTTAAATTAACCGTGATTAATGCAGCATTTAGATGAATCACTCCTGATCGAAACAACAACGGAATTTCATGAAGGAAAATTGAATTGAAGTCTGCCGTTCCTGAAAAACTGAATGCTTTTTAATAAATAAATGTAATATAAGTTACTACTAGATAATTAAAGTAAATATTTAAGTGAAACTTGCCATCATTAACAGCACTCCTTAAGTTGTGCCCAGTGAATAAAGAATTCGAACGGATACGATCTAAAGCACAGATTCTAAAATATGAAACTAATAGCGACATAAATGTTTTAAAAGAGTAAATTAATATAACGAAATACTCAAATAAACGATTCTATTAGAGATTTTGAAAATATCGGCAGAACCGATGTAAAAAAAGTAAAAGAAAATGCGAACCCTTGACATCTGGAGCTAACCATGGCGTTGGACCTTCCAAATGCATATGGTGTAAAGTTATTTTCTTCAAATCATTTGCTTTGGCATGATCACAGAGACCCTCCAGCAATGGCGTTGGTGTTGCTGCGATACCATGAATGAATATGTGGGATCCTAAAAGACATCTCATTTTCATTTAGATATATTTCATCTTAATTTATCAATACTATGCTTACTGCTGATAGTCTGTGACAATTTACATACAGCGGTGAAATGTTCATTTGATTTCTAACAATTAGAAATAAAAATCGATCAGAAGTATATATATCATCAAAGTTGTCAACCATGAATGAATTATAGTTATTAAGTATAAAGCCTATTTCAAGAAGTTGCAAAATAATGAAAAGTTTCTAAATTATGTTCATAGCGTAAAAAAAGCATGAGAGAATAGTTGATACGAACAAAGAGTTTTCACAAGAATTAGCTAATTTAACATTCACAATATCATTAAATTATAAGTAGCAATAACTTTCATGCATTTTTAAATTTCAATCTTAAAATACTTTAGTTTTCAAAATACTTAAATAAAAAGCATTCGTCGGCATTAGCGTAAAATTTAATGATATTATACTTTCGAAAATTTCATTAAAATCATAAATTATGTTTGAAAATCGAAAAAATAAAAATCTGTCAATAAGTAAAGATATCAAATTTACCGCTCTTAATACTGGAAACAGCTTCTCTGAACTCTTTCACAATTTTCGGCTTCTTGTCTGCAATCGGATAAGTTACCTCATGTCCAACTAACTTGCCACGTACAGATCGAGATGACACAACAGAAAGCGAGAATGATCGTCCAAATGTTGTCCTAATGAAGCGATTGAAGAAGCAGTTCAGATTGAGTGACATTGTTGTTAGTAACTATCGAGCACACCGCTTACGCCACTTAATTCCTCCTAAATGAACTTTAAAGAAGTAAGAGTAAGAGTGTCTGGTTGAAAACAGCGAGTACAGTGTGGCACAGTGCAATGAATCAATGAATCAACATGATTGTGCATCATTGATTGACTCTGCCTGAAATTCTTATCATCCGCTAAAGCTCTTTTGCTAACTTCTAAAAAATAAAAAACAAAAAAAAGGAAGAAGAAACCGTTGCGAAAAATGGTGAAAGTGCAAGAAAAGAGTTTGAAAATGCAAAAAAAAGTTTCGATTTTTGATGGATGAAGAAATTAATTGAGTAAATTTTGAAATAAACAGAAGAAATGAATGATCAAGTTTTATCGAAAGAACTGAAAGTAAGTAATTTTTGATTATAGAGAAAAATTGGGAAATGAAATAGTCTATAAAACATTGAACAATCTTTCCTCTTTCTTTGTTTTTTTTTTTTAATTTAATTAGCAGAGAAGTTAATCAGTGTTAATTAACTTAATTAATAGAGAAATGAGATCAGGTATTGTTTATTTTTTTTTTCGTTTCTCGTTTTCTTTTGTTGTATATTTATTTTATTTCGAATTGTCTAAGTTTAGTTTTTTGGGTATTTTAGGCTTTGTTTTTGATTTTTTTTGTTTCTGAATGGTTGAAATATGAATTTTAAATTACACTTGATGAAAATAATGTAAAATTGAACGATGAATGGCTTACTTACTTTCTCATGTCATGTGTTCTTTTTTCGTTGAAGAAATTTCGGCGTAAACATGCGGTATGTTCCGTAATGCTTTAAAACAATCAGAAAAAAAAGAGTAATATGTTTTTCTAAAAATGCAATAACAAAAGGAAAAAACAAACATGATTATCATTGCATGATTATTATCACTATCATCATTATCATTGCATGATCATTATCAATATCATCATTATCATTGCATGATCATTATCAATGTCATCATTATCATTGCATGATTATTAACTATCATCATTATCATTGCATGATTATTATTACTATCATCATTATCATTACATGATTATTATCACTATCATCAGCAGTATCATTGCGTGACAAGCGCATAATCCTATTATTACGTTACTAATTAAAATTATTAAAAATGTATATCTCACATAAGTTATCATGGAAACTAATATGAAGCTTAATGAGTTTGATATAATCGATTATAATATTAACAATGTGATAAGATGATATGATATCTGATAGATGAATGATGGGAAGAATATCTGATGAAGTGATAGGCGGAAAAATGAGATGAGTGAGGAGATACGATACGATACGGTAAGCGATACGATAAAATACGATAAAATCGCAAGAGATGATAACGGAATCGGAACGAGCGAGTTTATACAGATTTCAGGATTGTTGTTTTTCCGTTTTCTGATTTTATAACTTTGTTTACTGTAATAGTAGATAGAAAAGAGTAAAGATTGATTAATCCATGTGATCATGAAATAATTAAGTTATATTTATATGGGAAGACTTGTTTTAAACTGAAAATAAATGGAAAGATTTAGTAAGTGTGTATTATTGTCATACACACACACAGACACACACACAGACATACACACACACATACACACACACATACACACACACATACATACACACATACACATGCACATACACACACATAATTGGTTCTTTTTATGAAACCTATAATATATTTTTAAAAAAGTTTGCAACTTATAATTACATTCACTTCTATATTTATACTTCAGTTTGAATTCAAATCTAAATTGAATTTCACTTTATCTCAATTTTTGTTTCATTTTATCAATTTTGAAGTTTATCAATGATACAATATGTAGTGAATATGCATGTAAGAAATTATATTTAGATTGCTTAATAAATTTTAAATCTGTACTCTTAAATCGAAAAAATGGCTTAAAAAAGGAAAAGTGAAACTAAAAAAATTTTCAAAAATAAATACTGAGAATTTTGGTTAATTTACAATTACAGATTACAGATTACAGTAACAGTTACAGATACAGAGTTACAGTTACAGATCACAGAGATTAATTGATATTCTTAATAACTTTTTAGAAAAAGGAATAATAAATCTATCAAATTCATCAAAAGTTCCTAAAATATTTTTTGTCCTCTTCCATAACAATTGCAATAATTGTATTTCTGAATTCTCAACGGAATAAAGCATCAATCTTAATAGGATCCATTTGTGATGACAGTACCACAAATCGTACTTCGTCAGGTAATATTCCATGTTGAGGAATTATTTCTGCAAGATGGACTAAAATAGGTAGAATTGATTAAGTTGAGAGGACGAAAAGTTCAATAAATGACAACTATCTTATATTTTAATTTATACATTAGAATTTCAATCTTAATTTATTTCTGATAAATTCGAGATTAAAACTGAATGCAATTGCAGAACTTTTATCCTTTTTTACAAGTTCAATATAACAAAAGGAAAGAAGTACTGATAAGAAAATGATAGTTCATTAGAAATCATTGATACGCTTCAATTAATCCATGAATTTAAGCCTTACCGGAAATAAATAATATTTGAAAATTAAAAAGGAATTCTTTGACTATTCTCAGAGGAACTATAAGTCTGACTGTAAGTAATTTGTGCAGGAACATGTAAGAAGGAAAGTTAATAATTACCGACTAATTCAATTACAGTTTTAATGTATCCGTTAGCAATTATATCATTATCAGTACTTTGTGCTATGTATTATATATTTGCTTGCTGTAACTTATCAGCAATTCATTTGTCACTTATCATTATCAGCAATTTCATTTAATTGTTTACTTTTCCCATAGCCACTTTAATGGCTATTGTAAATTAAGAAAAAGACTAGGAGAACATATTTCCATTGTTTTGTACAGAAGTAAGAAGCCATCGTATTAAGCAAATTTATTAGATGAAAGAATCAGCTTGGTCGCATGCAGCATGCAGTTGCAACTATCAGCTGGTCGCATGCATCATGCAGTTGCAACTATCCTTGTTGATTCCGTAAATGCATTTCTTTGAATTGCAAGTAATCAATTAGTCCGGTTTTTTTGCCACAATCAGTTATTATAATCTAAGTTATCGGATTATTGATCGTTTCAATACTCTCTGTGCTGCTATTCCTCTATATAAATTAGCAGTGTAAATTAATAAAACTTAGTAAAAGAAGTAATTCAGATTTGACCTTTATCAAGATTCATATCACTGAAATCCATTCAGATCTGGCATGATATTCACGCATTACTAGTCCTGATTCACGTTTCACTAGTAATGGTTTTTCGAATTTTTCCTGCGATGATGAATATGAAATAAAATTTTATTCCTCTTTCATTTCCATCATTCAATTGATTGAAATATGAAATTAAGGGGTTAATTCATTTCGAGAACAATTTTATCTTTACACTATTTCAGCAATGAATCACTCTTAGCTTAAATCGTTTCTTATTGAAATCAAACGATGTGACGAAATTCTAAACAAACTTTTTTTAATCTCAAACATCTTTTACAGTATGTTTTTAATTTTTTCAATCCAGCTATCAGACAAACAACGCTTACTCATGACTTAAAAAATAAGAATGTATCGAAAAACTATTATTCATGGAAAAGCATTTCTTGTCTAAGTGAGAAAATATTTCATCTGAATTATTTTTATACCCGAAATTTCATAGAAATAGAAATTGGAATGATTTCGTTTCAGACACTTGATTTATATCATGAATCTCGAATCATCTAACTCTAACTAATCCGATTTGATCTAACCGTCAAAATCAATCGAAAAAAAAAGTTTAATTCTATAACAATCAATAAATTTGGTAGAGCATAAATTAATTAAAAAATTTAATTAATGAGCTGATCAGAATAAATGAGCTGTTCTTTGATTTTTTTTTCTTTCAGGGTAACTATTGTTTCCATTTTATTTCGTTTACTTGAATCATCAAATTGAGAAGGTTGTTTTTTTACTGCCTGTTTATATATATATATATATATGTTTCCAGTTCTTAGAGTTTTGTTTGTTGTGATTATTTTTGTGTCTTGTGAGTTTGTGTCTTTTGATTAAATTTTTTAAATATTTTATTAATTTATGGTTACCTGAATTTCATTTTCAGACTTTTCAGACTTTAAAGAATTAGCATGATTTTGTTTGATTTTAATGAACTGCGCAATTGTAATTATTATAATTAATAAGTTTTTGAGATTTTTCCATCTTGAATTTTAGCACTTTTCTTTGATTTCGAAGTGAAATGCGTGAAATGACTTAATTATCACGCTTCTATTTATCATATTTTTTTGTTTCAATTGATAAATTAAATTGATAGCTTATTATATAGGTAAGTAAGTGTATGGCTTTAGTTTATAATTTCAGCTTATAGGTAAACTTATTACTTTTAATATTTTATTTAGCTGAAAGTTCTATTATGCTGCTATGTAATTCTTAGGTTTATTATTATAATCGTGCAAACTTGTAGTGTATTGTTTGATGTTTTTTTTTTTGTCCAACAATTACGTCAATATGCCAAGCTGTTATAAGGTGGAATTATGGTTGAAATGAAATCATACTTGAAAAGGAGAATAATTATTTGATTGCTATATTGATAATTTTTCCAATATTGATAGCAAAGAAAATTAGCATGATTATGATAAGCGATTATTTGAAAATTAAATTAAACAAAAGGAAGGAATGCTTTTGTTCATTCTGTTATCAAAATGAAATTGAAGTAAATCAAATTGATTCTGATAAAATTTTATCAGAATTATTTTTACATCCTAAAATTTACCAATTGAAACAATTCATTTATGCGAATACTTTCAAAGCACTTCTACTAGGCTTTTTATAAGCATAAAATTTTGACCCAAAATTTGGAAAATCAATTTTTGAAAATAGTGCTTTAGGCAGTGTTAATGATAGTTGATGACAACATGTTTTCTTGTTAGTTTCCCATGCGACACATTATTTCAACTATTGCAAAGAGTTAGTAAATATGCTTTCTTTGAGTAGTTCAAATTTTCCAAATTTTGATTCAATCATTTCCTCTCAATTTGTTTTGCATGAAATTCTTTCAAGCCAAATTGGTTCGACCACTTTCTGTTAGCTTTAAATATAATACTTTTGCAATCTTTTCAAACTGATATGAATGCTTACTTAGTATGTTGTATGATATAATCATTTAGATAGGTGATAATCGTTAATTAATTTAAAATTTATTCATTTCATTTAACAGTTACTTCTTTAATTTGCATTTTCTCTATCACAATTATAAATAGCATTATCGTCGACAAATAATTTTAAAAAATCTCTTTCAACAGTTACGGTTTGGTGGTGCTTTCTGTAACAATAATATCTAATTTCTAAGCGTTAGTGTTTTTTTTTTCCCCTCAACCTATATCGTCAAATATCATATCATTCGTTGTTATTTCAAAATTGCAACTTATGACACTATAAAGTTGTATTTATTGGCCTATTTAAGGTTTAAAATTTATGGAAATTATAGCAAATCATGTAGGTACTAATCCTATTTAACGTATTAATTAAATTCAAAGTAGATAGAGTAAAAGGTAGTATTTAGTAGTATTAGCAAGATTTATTATTAAAAATAATAGCTATTCTCAATTGCTTAAGTTATTCTGTTGCTAATCTTAGTCTCATAACTTAAAGTGCTTAAATTTTACTTTTCAAAAAAAAAAATATTTTATAATTTTATTAACCTGTTAATGAAGGAAAAGAAAATCAGTTCTTCTTTATACTTTTACTTTTCAAATTATCGATGCATAAGTTTCTTTTTCTCTCTTTCAGTATTTCAGTATTCGGCAAATGATCGGGAAGTTTTTTTCAGGTATATAAGAATTAGCAAAGAGAACAATGAGTGGTTCAAGTACGGCCAGGGACAACGAATGGTTCAAGTTGCCTAATTTACCTGAAATGATTAGGGATGGTATTCATATCAAATCCAGATTATTCAGGAATGCATTAGCGGAAGCTGTTGGTACATTTATTCTCTTGGTAAGCTTAATTACCTCAAGGAACTTTGAATATTCTCTAAGAAAAATATTTTTCGCAAAAATGCTAATGAAAAAATTTGTGATAATTTTAAATTAATTTTATAAAAATTTAATTTTAATTATTTCCACTAAATTCTTTTTTTATTATTCAAAGATTTCTGATCTATTTACTAGCTAACAAATTAGCGAATAAAATGAGAACCTTTTATGTTATTAATATCCCTCTCAGGAAAATTTTCAACTTTTGAATTACAGTTATAACACGCTTGATTAAAGCTTTTGAATTACAATTTTAATACGCTTGAATAAAGCTGTATTGAATGATTCAATTATTTTGATGCAAAAGTATTTGGGTTTTAATGGTTAACATTATTTATGATTGGTATTAAATAAATCTTTAAGATAATTGAAGGATAATAATTATTCTTCATTAATGATAAACTGATAATCAAAGGATAATTATTAATTTTCATTATTCTTTATTAATGATAAACTGATAATCAAAGCTAATAATTAATTTTCATCAATGATAAACTGATAATCAAAGGATAATAATTAATTTTCATTAATGATAAACTGATAATCAAAGGATAATAATTAATTTTCATTAATAATAAACTGATAATATTAATTTTCATTAATGATAAGTTCATCTATTCCTTCGGTAAAGAAATTTATATTTTCAAACTCCCTCCTTCACATGTGGAAAATATTTTCCGCTGTATCAGATATGATAATTTATTTGCCACTTAAAGGAAATGATTGAAGAAGTTTAATCGATTGATAAAAGATTTCAAATAAATTACTAAACTTTTGAAAGATTAACTTCCACATTTAGTTAAGGATTGTAATAGAAGAAAAAAAAAAACTTAGCTTTTTTTTGTCAACCATTTTGCTTGAACTTTTGATTTGATCGATCGATAAATATTCTTCTTCACATGAAATATATTTATCGGAATTCAATCAACATATAGAGATTATTGCAAGATTTATTGTACAAATTTTTAGCTTTAAAAATGTTTTTGTTCTAATCACTTACTCAAGTCATTTTTAATTATCGCATGTGATTGATTTTCGCATTACTTATCATAATTCAATTATTCATTGTTGTGTAATACAAGAGGAAATGATACTTCCAAAAAAATAGTTTAAAATTAAAATCAATTAGAGAGACATTTGTTTATTGGTCAATTATGCATGCATTCTTACTAATTTATCAAACTGCAAAAGTTAAGAGGAATTTTTCATGTGATTTTTAAAGGAAAAACTTTAAGAATCACTCTTAATTGATCATTGCTGATCTAAGATTAGACTTATCAATCCTTATCTTTTGTACAGATATCATTCTTCCACTCTAAATGATGTTAATGTTAAATTAATGATAGGAATGATTAGAAGGGGAAAGTTAAAAGCAAGAATTGAGCATTCAAAATGAAATAAATTGCTATCACATCTAATCAACTAATCAAGAATATGTATGATAAACAACAAATTTAAAGATGTAAAGTGCGCAATAACTTTTGCATCAATTTAATTGATGCAATATATCATTTTAATAACTTTCACTTACAGAAAGCTATTAACTGATAATATTTTTTTTTCAACAATTATTACATTTAAGTGATAGGATGTTTTTAAATCAATTAAATATAATAAATTTCACTATTTAAGTGTAAAATTAAGAGTTATAACAATAACAGTAATTACGATACTAG
>JABVXU010000852.1:0-18000 GCA_013365365.1 Cruorifilaria tuberocauda
AGAAAAGAGAAGTAAACAATTGAAAAATTCAAATTCAAATGAATTAAAGTAAAAGTAAGATTTTACTACGTTTCTTATCAGATGTGCACATTAATTAGCAATTGAATTAGCTCAATTTTTCAAACAAATACAAAAAATTAACAAAAAAGAAAAAGTAGAAAAAAGAGTTTTGAAAAAAAATTAGGAAAACACACCGATATATGCAGAACTGAGTTCGAAAATTGAATTTGAGCAAATTAAAAAAAAAAAGTTTAATAATTAATAACATTAGAAATGAGTTTACTTTTCGAATTAAATTTCTACTAAAAACTTTGATGGAAACAGTGAAATTGCTATAAAGTAATCATGATTTACAAGTAAAAAAAAAATTGAAATGTTTATTATTTTCAAATCAATAATTAATAGATAATTTTCCTTATCATTTATTTCTTTTTCTCACTTACTTTTCAAAATAAGAGGAAGAGAGAGAAAAGGAGCGAGAGGGAGAGAGAGAGAGAGGGAGGGAAAGAGAGAGAGAGAGAGAGAATATAAGCAATCGAATATTGTCTACTACTGTCGATATACTGTTTACAGTATCCTCTTCCATTTATCTCCATATTATCATCGATTTCATGATATTGCCATTATTAATTCTGTATGATTTGTATAGTTTATATATCCATATTGTTAATATATTTCATTTTCCATCTGTTGAAAATTTCATTGGTTCATCCCGGAATTCCGGAGTTTTTTTTTTTCGTTTCCTTTCCGGATCTGCACTTATTCCTTCAAATAGGAAGAAATCATGATGAGGTCATCCGTATGTTATTAATGATCATTTAACGATCATTTCTCCAGATACCTTAGCAGTATTTTATGCATCCATAGACATATGGCCTGGCATCAATGATTCCATCCATACATTTGCGCCCATCTGTGTTTGCGCCGCACTATACGGTGCCATCATATGGCTCATCGGTCCCGGCATAAACATATGGCCCGTTAATGCACTGTAAAACAAACATATTACTCACTTTTTTTCTTTAAACGAAAAAATTTTAATTTTTTAACTACTTAATTTTCAGGTATATTCAATTTAGTTCAACTCTATTCGATCCTATTGTTATAGCAAATTAATAAACATTCGTAATTATGAAATTATTAAAATCGAAATTTCTTAATTAAATATCAATTTTTTAATTAAATTCTAATATAAATTTTAATGGATAGATATAAATTTGTAACAAGAAAAAAGTTCGAAATTATTACATTTTTTAAATTTTCAAAATTCAATGAAAAAATACAATAATCATTTTTGAAATTGATGAAAAATATCTATCGGAAAAAAAGAAATACGGAAATACAGTGACCTCCAACTATCTTCCTATTTCATCTCTTTCCGGAATTTTTTTTTCCAAGTAATTGTACTGATAAGCTTAATATGCTGATAAACTTGTAATGATAAACTATTATCTGATAAGAAATGATAGCATAAATAGAAAGTGGTGATAATTTGAAAATTTTTTCAAGTTATCAGAAAAATATATGTATATAAATTAGTAAATAATTTCTACAGAATGAATTACTGTAATTTTATCATAGCTATCAATTTATCATAGATGGATTAAAACTTTAATCTAATTTCGATACACTTAAAAGATAATATGCAAAATGTGATCGTTAAATTTCATGATTAAATTAAAATATAATATCCCTAAAATTTACTTAACTTAAATTTACTAAAATTAAATTAAATACTTAAATTAAGTCTGTATATTAAATGTAGCATTTTTACCGGTCGATACAATGATATATTGATAATTTGATAATATGCCATTCAAGAAATAATGCATAAAAACATTATAGAATTTACATAAAACACAATTTCTATATTACTGCTATACTTATATCAAGGTATATACTTATACTAAATATATATTATATTATACTTATATTTTGACTTATTATATTATACTTATATTTATATTATATCATACTTTTATATTATATTTTACTTATACTAAATATATATTATATTATACTTATATAAATAATTAATTAGTATTTTAAAACAATTTTATGCTTAAATGAAATTACCAAAGGAACAACTAAAACACGGAAAAACATACGCCGGATTGGTGAATGCCGGATGAGCAATACCGGCTGCATACGGATTACTAGGAAACATTGCTTGAGCTGGATAACCCGCTGCTGCTGCTGCACTTAATTGACTGCTATCCGGACTATAAGTATGGCCAACACCCAGTAAATCTGCAATATAGTAATTTGTCAATATTGCATGCAAATATCTGATAACTGATATCACTGATAACTCTGATATCATTTAACGGATCTATTGATTACCCCCAAAACTAACTTAATTTTGGAATCAAATCATTAAAAATAATGAATTTATTAAAGTAATGATAGGGTGATGATATTAATGATATTGATTAATTACTATTAATTAGTAACGATGACTGATAAAGTGATAAAATGATAAAATAATAAAGTATCCAAAAAAAAAAGCGCTATGCAACATTTATTGCATATAATTAATTATCCATTTAAACTCTAACATACAATTTTATTTTTTATCAAACAATGCTAATTAATTAAGATAAGGCTAATTTTTTTGCTAATTAAGAATTCGTTTTTATTACTAATCATTTTATTACATACAAAAAAATAGAAATTATAACTATCATTCGGTTATAATTTTTTTTGCAAATTTTAATATTCGTAAAAATAAAATTCATTAGGAAGAGTTTGAAGAATTTTAAATTTTTAAATTGAAAATTGAATTTGATGAAAAGGGATGTAAGTTAAAAAGGTAAAAATGACCAGGTGATGGACCAGGACTTTGACCGCTACTTTTCCTCCGTCGATTTTTGAAAACACTGACGCCATTTGGTCGTCCGGCACGATTACTCTGATCGATCATCGGTTGAACAATCCTCCGCCTAGCATTGATAAACCTATAAGATTTGATCAATCAATCATTTGCCAACAAATTGATCAATCATTGAATTCACTGTAAAATTTTGAACAGGTGTAATAATAAGTTTCTTGATAATATTCTCATTTTAGCACTTTAATTTGAATTTAATTTAAGTTTGAATTTCGTTCTTATTAGAATATAAAATGAATCCAAGCAATTATGCTAATTAATTTCAGATGGAATATATGAATTTATTGAATATTTTAAACATAATCGAATACTGTTTTATTTAATACATGAATACTTAATATATGAATTTATTTAATACATAAATACTGCTTTAAACATAATCGTTTTATTTAATACACGAATTTAAGTAATTAAATAATACTTTAACTGTACTGTAACCTTAATCGTATACTTTCCACATAAAGATTAAACATTATTCAGTTAGAAATAATGACTATTTCACTTTTTTTAAGTAAAATTATCAATTAAATGTATGCAATTTTTATCACTTCATTCTCTCTTATCACTTTTTTGTTTCAGTTCTATTTCTTTGAATTCAAGATAATTTCTTTTACCTAACGATTATTTACTTATACTTAAAAGCGATAAATAATAAATCAAGTGAAGAAAACTTAAAATTGAAGAAGAAATACGGAAAAGCGAAAAAAAAGAGAAATAGAAGTATAATTATTTAATTATCATTCTTAAGAATAAAATGAAAGTACTGTTAACCATCTAAAACCTTTCTAAACTCAAAATAATAAACATAACTTAAGTAAACTAATTTAAATCTAATATTATCCAAGTTATAGAGTATATATATCGCTCATGATAGCATACAAAGTAAATGAATTAAATTAAAAAATTTTTTTTCATTATCTTTTGTTTCGTCGTCTTCACAACTGATAGCTTTTTAATTATGCATTAAATGAGCAATTATTTCTTGTTCTTAAATTTTCCAACTTCATAAATATGCAAATTTGATAAATTCTATAAACTTTTTCAAAAATTTTTAATTAAAATTTTTTCTGTTAACCTATTAAATTTTAATATTTGTAAATTATTATAATCATTACTACTTTATACTTACTATTAATTCCTCCTCTTGTAACTTTAATAATGTAAATTTAGTAATATAAGTAAGTGTAAGTTTAATAAGTTTTCATCTTAATTCTCATTCATACTTCTTTTCCTATTACTTTTCCTTTTTCTTTCCCTCCCCAAAATAATAACTCTCAAATTGATTTCACGTATCGATCAAACTTGAGAAAAGTAAGAAATGCTATAAGATGTAATTTTTTATTGCCCTCATAAAATAACTCCTTCTCATACTGATAGCAATTGCAACAATAAATCTAATCGATCTAATCCACCACAATCAATGTGCCAAGAAAAAAATCGAATAAAAAAATGATTTCTTGCGATAAAAGAGTAATAAAGAGTAACTGTAACAAAAGCTAATAATTTATGTAATACTGAAATATAAAAGTTAATCAAATATTGCAATTTTTAATTAACTTTTTATTTCAATTTTTCAATCAATGCTTCAAAATTTATTTCAGCTTAATTTCATTCAATTCTAAATTTGCAACTATATCGAAATAATCAATTAAATTAAGTTAAATTAAATTTAATAAAAATTCAATTCAATTCATTTAAGTTCTAATATGTGTAAAATATATTTAGAAATATTTCGATTTCTCAATTCATTCTATTCATTCAGTTAATTTATTATGCATGAAAATGATTTCAGATCATTATAGCTTTTACAAAGATTTACATTTATAATATATGAATAGGAAAATGACTAAAGACTATAATTAATAAAAATTTAAATTAAAAAAAAAAAGAATTCATAAAAATAAATACATTTCACTTCGTTATAAATGCAATATTTGATATCAAAGTGATACTTATCATATTAATTGATAATATTAATAGATAATACTACCCTACCGTAATCCTATTATTTCATTACTTTCTGAAAAAAAAATTTACTGTAAAATCCTTATTAATTATTTTTAGTAATATAAATAAATTTATTAACTCATAGTCTCTCTCTCTCTCTCTCTCTCTCTCATTCCCTTCTAAAACTATATTATACACTTCTTACTTAGATTATTTCCCATAAAAAAGTCCATTAATCTGATCAAAAATCAAATCATAAATTTCCTCTATATTATCTTGCATACTTTTAGTACCATAATTGTTAACTGATCGAGAGTACCATACTTCCGATCGATTCAAAAACGATAATAATAAATTTTCTAAGAATTAAAATTCTGCGAGTAAATTACTTCATTCGAGAAAAAGCAAATTAATGAAAATTTTTAAAGATAAAAAGGAACGCAGTAAAATACAGTGATAAATTTGAAATACCGTAACAATTCAGTTAAAAATAAGAAAAACTAAAGCATAAAATCAGAAAATATGGTATTAATATATTATATTTTCTGAAATATATTATGATATTATTATTTTCTCATTTCATGAATTAAATTAATTACAATTTAAATTAATTTGTTACGGTAAAATATTATACACAATCATATGAAATCTCTTCTTTTATATTATATGAATTAAATTAATTGTACTAATTTACTACACTAAATCATTTCTTTTTTATTATATAAGTTAAATTAATTATATTAATTCATTATATGAAATAATTTCTTCATTAATTATATTAATTTATTATATAAAATCATTCCATTTCCATTATATGATTAAATTAATAATTAAATTTATTACATGAATTCATTATATTAAATCATTTATATCTAATCATTTTTCTTCGTTACATTATATGAATTTATTATATTAAATCATTATTCGAATTAAATTAATTATATTAATTTATTATATAAAACCACTTTTGTTATTTTAAAAATTTAATTTTCATACATCCCTCAATTTATATTTCCTATTTTACATTTTTTTTACCATTTCCTTTTGCTTCTTTATCTTTTCTATCTCTCTTTTTTTTTCGCTTTTGAAATTTCAAAAATTTTTCAATGTTATAAATCGTTTCGTTCCACTCCGTCCATTCTCGCAACAAAAAAAAAACAGTTTCGAAGTGTCTTTTCTTTTCTCTGTTTTATTTGTTTGTCTTTTTTCTTTTTTCAAAAAAAAAGAAGCAAAATTTGATGGTTATTCTCGACTGACAAAATGTAATATTTCAGTTGGGTCTCGAGAAGAAAAGTAAGAAAAGAATTAAATGCAAAAGTAAGCGCAGAAAAACAGAAACAACTTTAATTGCTTTAACTCTCAAATGTATTCCCGCGGGAAAGCAAATGTTGCCGCTAGTTGTACTTAAATTAGAAAAAAAGTAGCATGTTTTTGTTAAATATTAAACTTTTTTGAAACAACTCTTTAAAATGCTACTTAAAAATGTATTTATTTGATAACAATCATAAATTGGAACATGAAAAATGACTTTATGAAATATCGATCTTTTAATTTTTTCTCTTTTTGAAATATCCTAGATATAATAACTGATTATTTTGGAAGAAAAATTAATACTTAATGATTATGGATAGCATTTATCGATTGATTTTTCCTTTTTTTGCTTTTTCATTTCAATTTTTCAATTCTTTAACAAATTTAACATTCGTTTAACAAATTTTTTAATTTGTTAAACGCCGATTTTCTCGATAATTTACTAAAACTTACCAATAAATTTCAATGCCTATAATTTAATGAATCATTTGAAATTTTAGAATTTCAAGAAGCAATTAGCTTATATTAAATTAAAATGAAATTTAACTGATAACAATAACCGCTGTCTATTTTGCTGAAATGAAATTCTCGAATTAATCATGAAATTCCTCTTACCTACATGGAATTACTCTTACTTACTTACTATAACTGAACTTTTTGTTGCAATCAATAAATTCTATTTTTTATGTCATCAATAATTTCTGTTCTATACAGATGTTGGAAGCAACTAAAACAATAAAATACCATAATATGGTTTTTAGAGTTAAACTAGTATCAAGAAATAATTTCTAAAATTATTATTCCTCAGATAGTTATTCAAATTTTAGCATATTTTAATTATTTAAAGTTAATTAGCCTTATTCTGCTCTGTATAAATTTCCCGAGAGAATTAATCTTTCCGAGATTTTTTTTGCTTTTTCACCACTCCTCTCCTATTCTTTTCAATCTCTCATTATTCAAACCTTTCATTACTTTCAATTATTAAAATAATTTAAAATTATTAAAATAATTTAAAAAAAAATTGCTGAACATGAAAAAATATTTTGATGAGATTTTAGAGAAAAATAGAATTTTGTGAATAAAGAGAAAGAAAGAAAACCCCTCAATTAGTTTAATTTTAATCAGAGAAAATTTAAGTATAAACCAGAAAGACATCATTTTTACTCTTTTCCTCTTTCTTTTCCTCTTTTCCTCTCTCTCTCTCTCTCTCCCCATCTCTTCCTCATTTCTATCTTTTTCCCGATATTATCTTCATCATCATCATTATCGTCATTATCATTATCATTATCATCATCATCATCATCATCATCATCATTATCATTATCATTATCATCAAACCTTTTCCTCCTCTTTTCGCTTATTTCACCCCGTGCCATTTTCCCCTCCGACAGCTGCGATAATCCATCATTTTCAAGGCTGCTTCCTCTTTGCTTAACGAACTCTGTGTGACAGCTCAAAATCTAAAATCTTTTCTCTCTTTCTATCTTTCACTCTCTCCCTCTTTCTCTCTCTCTCTTTCTCTTCCCCTTTCTCTCTCTAAAATCTTATCATCATTTCTACTTTTATTATTCTAAAATTAATCTATCTTTCTTGAAAAATTTTTCGGAATTGCTTTGAAGATCATTGAATTATGCAAATTTTTGCAAATATGGTATTTGTTAATTTAGTTTCTATCCTTTTCTCTTTCTTACCCCCTCTCTCTCTCTCTCTCCCTTTCTCTCTTCTCTCCCGAGAGATTATTTCATACTTTATTATTTGGCGATCTCTTATAGTTTGTAGTAAAGGATATTACAAATCCCAAATGTATCATATCAAAATTATCTTTGTTCAGATTTGATGTAAAGTAAAGAGATAATTTTAAGAGTAAGAGAAAGGGAAAAGAGAAATTAAGGAAGAGGGATACGGTATGAACAGCTGAGGGAGAACACTCCGTTCTTTCTCCCTGCCTCTCTCTCTTCCAAGGTCTCTTCTCTCTCCCACGAACCATTTACCCATCAATCATACGGTGTGATTTCTATCTCTCCTGAAGTTTCGGAACAGAAATCGATCCAAATGTATATTGTCGGGTTCTTCTTCCCATTATTGTTGTAGTTAATAATCAATGATATGATAATAATGATAATAATACTGATAGCAATAATACTGTTAATCATAATCATGATAATACTACGAAAAAAATGTGGAAGAAATAAAATTGAGAGTATAGTTTTTTGCTAAAGTAAAGTAATAAACCAATTTAATAATAAAGTTATTAATAATAGATGATAGGAATAGTAATAATAAATAAATGAATGAATCAATCAATCAATCAATCAATAATGATCGTAATATAAAATAAATAAAATAGAACAGAAATATAAAATTTGATTGTCAACAAAATTAAAAAAAAAGTATTGATATGAAATTATGCAAAAAAAAAATAAAGACTAGAAGATCAAATAAGATAAGAATATCTTTGAAAATATACAAATTTGATTTTGAAAAATTGAAATAAATGACTGAAATAAATAATTGTTAAAAAACTAAAATTAATTTCATAAATTTAGTAAACCAATTAAAAGACTAAGTTGAAAATAATAATATCACTCGAATACTAATTTTGTATTTAAATACTAAACTGTATGCAATTTATTTACTCATGAAATTAATCAATCTCACTTTTTTAACTTTATCTTAATTTAACTAGATAAATAATATAAGAATTAAATCATTAACACTAGTATATTAGATAATTTTCTGATGTCAAATTTTTGAAAAGTATTAACTTAATAACTTAATCATAACTTAAATATATCATTTGATATATATATCGTTTTACCTTTTTTAGTAATCATAGCAAATTTTATTGATTTTCCCTATCTGTTTTGGAAATTTTGCTGAAAATTCAAACTGATATGCTTCAATAAAAGAAGAAAGTAAATAAATTGAAATTTAAAAAAAAGAAAAAATTGTCGGTTTTTTCTAAAAAAAGAAATTTTAAGCCAAACACAATAATTATCATTCATTTTCCTATATAATTTTACACTACATTTTTCAAATTTTCACAAAAAAGAACGAAATTCAAAATAATAAAATAACACAAAAGAAAAAAGTCAAGCAGAATTGGAATAAACCAAATAGAATTGTAATTAAATAAACTAGTTTGAATTTTAATTACCATTCTACTGTTCTCTGTAATTACTATCTTACTTGTAATCATCAAATGAACTTATTTACTTATGGAATTACAATAATACTGTAAGTAATAATTGTAGGATTATTTGTATATCATTGAAAATTTCAATTTAGAATTATTGTTCAATTAGTCTGAAACAATCCCTATTAATTAATATGTAAAACTTTATTATTACTTTGAATTTTAACAGTGCAGTAAATTAATATTTTAATAATATTCTAAATTTTAATAATAATTAATAAATTTTAATAATAATAAATAATTAATAAATTTTAATAATAATAGTAAATTTCAATAATATTCAAAATTTTTTCCATAATTAAAACAAAAAAATTGCAAAGAAAAATTTTCAAATCGATTTCATTTTCCTGAAAAATGGAAAAATGGAAAATCTATTGAAACGAATGAAAAAAACAATATAATGGTATAAGTATAAGTATATATATCATTGATAATTACAATGAATTTCAAACTTTATTTCATAAATTTCCCCTAATGTCAAACTTTCAAATTTCAATTCGTCAATTTTGAATTCATTCTATTCCTATTGTACAAAAATTCTATTTCCAATATATATCAATTAATGATTATTATCAATATTTAATTCTATTTCCAATATATATCAATTAATGATTATTATCAATATTTAATAAATAAGTGGCACATTATTGATAATTACAAACTTTCAAACTTTTATTTCGCCAATTTTATTTAATTAATTCCATTTCTATCATACATATATACATATATCAGTTCGATTGTTATCAATATTCAACAGTAAGTGATTTATCATTGATAATCGTCAAACTTTTAAACTTCTTTTCATTGATTTTAAATTAATTTTATTCCTATTATATAAATATACATCTCCCTATTTATTGATTTTCCGCTCAATCAATAAATAAAAATAATATTTTATATTAAAATAAGCGGAAAAGTAGTGGCTATTCGGCTATTCATTCCATTTATCCATTATTTAAAATGGGATCAAATAATTATTTCGGATATAAATGGGAAGAGAATAATTGAGATCGGTGTGGAAAATAGACTAGGCCTAATAACTAATACATATCTACATATCAACCACTTCAATTTAACGTGGCTTTGGTACTCTATGTACCGTATAATAGGATAATTACTCACTTACTTCAATCTAGCTTCAGTAAAGCAACTCAAAAATTTACCCAATATTTGAATTTTAAATTTTCAGCAAAACTTACAAATTTCAAAAAATAAACAAAATATATTTTCATGTTTAAAAAATTTTCAATCAATTTCATGAATTTTATTGATTGAAATGAAAACAAAGGAAATTTTTATTTATTCAATAATTGAGAAATTTGCAGGAATTCAAAAATGGAACTTAAAATTAATTCAAAAGTAAACATACCTAAATGATATATTCATGCATGCATTTATTTATTTATTTATTTATTTATGCATTTGAAAATCGCAATCGCTATGGCGTAAATCTGTTTAGTGAAAGATAATCATCTAATACAATTATCCCCAAATTATAGGTTATTAAGTTGCTTTAAATCGGATAATCCCCTTACCACTTTCCTGTTTCGATAAACGTTTCATAGTGTTGCATTTAATTAATCGGCAAATATATTCTTAACAGAAATCCCCAAAAATTGAAGCGGAAAAAGGAGCGGAAAATTTTCGGAACTGGGAAATAACTGAATAAGAATACTACAAAGGTAAAATTAAAAAGTAAAGTAAAAAGTAAAATTAAAATCCGCTGGGAAATACTGGAAAATGAAAAATGAGGTTTTATACGTGATTTAACTTTTGTGTAACAAACTTATAATTATTAAACTAATCGATAAACAAAAAATAATTTGAAAAAAAAAAGAAAATTGATACACAAAATTTTCTCTTTTCTAAATTGCACTTTTATATTTTCCATATAGCTTAAATAAACTTACTTATTATTTTTTATGATATTAAGTTTAATTTTGATTTTCATGATATTAAGATAGTTTTCTTAAATAGATTGGATAGTTTTCTAAGATAGATTAAGATAGTTTTCTTATTCTTATATTAGTGCTCATTCTTTTAATAGTGTTACCTAGATATTTTAATACTAAATTTACTTAACCTTCCCTTAATCAGTTTATATTTGATAATAATAATTATCATAATAATAATCATCATAATAATCATAATAAAAGAAAAGAAAATCTTAATATCACAAGCAAATATTTTGATTTTAATTTATTTAAAATTTCCCTCAATTAGTTTGTATTAACATTAATTTATACTTGATAATAATTATTATCATAATAATAATCATCATAATAATCATAATAAAAGAAAAGAAAATCTTAATATTACAAGCAAATATTTTGATGTTAAATTTATTTAAAATTTCTCTCAATTAGTTTATATTAATTTTGTGATATTAATAATATTTGTTAATAATAATTATCGTAATAATAATCATCATCATCATCAATTGAGTGAACACTAATAAAAGAATAATAAAACTATCTTGCTATCACAAACAAATATTTTAATATTAAATTTACTTAAGTTTTTCTCAATTAATTTACATCATTATCAATTTATACTTGATAATAATAATTATCATAATAATAATCATCATAATAAAAGAAAATGAAACTTCAGTGATATCGCAAACAAATATTTTAGTATTAAATTTATTTAAAATTTCCCTCATTTAATTTACATCCTTTTTTTCCACTTATGTATTTTTCTTTTTCACGCTTCCCTATTTCACAGAAGAAAAAAAAAACAATCATTTTCTCATTTACTGTTTTTCTATTGTAATATGATCGTTGCTTCGTCTTTTCTTTGCTTCTTTCTCTCCTCCTCCCTCCCTCTCTCTCTCTCTCTCTCTCTTATATATTTTCAGGAAGAATTTTATGAAAGAGATAAGAAAAGAGAAAATGGTTGTATAAATGTCGAAAACCCGGTTACTGATGGTAAATGAAGAAAATTACCCGGAATGATGCTTCTTCCCTATCTCTCAAATCAATACCTCCCAAACCTATATTTAGCTAATCTAAATTCCCAAATGGTACCACAACTGTCATTCTATGAATTAGAAACAAGGTAATTAACATGTGAGATCATATAACCATCCATTTTAATTATCCTAATGCATCATTACTTTTTTTTCTGTTTTTGAATCATCCCTTATGGCCAAAAATTTCTTATCACTTAGGCTTTTTCATATTATCACTTCTAATTTGCCTATAATGTAATTCAATTCCAGTTACTAGTTAGTGCTGATAAGTGAATGAGAGAAGTAGAAGTTTAAGTTAACTTTATTAGGATTTTAATTTTTGATATTTGAAGAAATAATTTTGAATTAACTTGATATAATTTTTTTTTCAAAATTTTAATTTTTACTTAATAAAATAAATTGATCTTTGTAAGGTTTAAATTTTAAAAATGAAATATTTTATAATTTACCTGCAAATTAATAATTGAATTTTAATGCATGATCCTGATGACCAGCAAAAACAATATTAATAAAAATGCTAGTTAGAGTAATATAGTAATATATATTAGCTGAAGTTCGATAATATGAAAAAGTAAATCCTTTTTCTTGCTTTAAGCATAATAACAGTATGATTTACTATCACATTGTGATTACGGTAGCAACAATTACTGTAAAAATTATAAAAAGTTTTGTTTTAATTATTACAAAAAAATTTTGAAATAAAGACAAAATGAAAGGGTAAAATTAAAATTTAAAGAAGGAATACTTACCAATTATTAACCTGTAGTATTGTTAAGCCTGTTTCATGTGCAAGTTGCTTTTTTTGATCTTCTGATGGATATGGATGCTAAAAAAATAAAATTATTATTTAAAAATAGAAATGGAACTTTCATGAAAATTAACAAATTGAAAATAAAGAACAAAAAAAAAAGAAAAGAAAAATTGAAATATTAGCTAACATACTAGCATCACTGCGATCTTTTGTTTCTTATTTTAATTTATTAAATTCTGTTAAAATCATATTCTCGACGATATATACTGCAAAAGTTAAAATTGCAACAATATTAAGAGTAGTAATATAATTACCTAATCGAAAAAAAAAAGTTAAAGTAGAAAGAAAAGGAAATTATAGAGTGCAAGAGCGGAAAATTGACAATTTTGTTCAGAGGAAATTTCAAGTTTCCAATTTTAATAGAAAAAATTGATTCTTCAAAAAATTATTCCAGTAATTAATTATTCATTATTAACCGTACCTTACCGAATGTGAGAAAATATGATTAAAATTTTGATGAAAGTAAAACTAAAGAGGAATTCATCTGAACAAAATAAGATATTATACTTTGCAAAATTAGCAATCTAAGCATAAATTAATTAATTAAATAAAAAATTTAATCATAAAAAATACATTTATTAACAAAATACATATTTCTGAGTTATCAAACATAAGTTGTGTAATTTCAAAAAATCAATAAAAATTATTGTATTCTATACAAAAGCTTTTACAAAAGTATTAATTGTATTTGAATGATAAGTATGAAAAATACTTTCGCTAAAAATTTTTAAATCAAGTCGGAAAAGCGATCCGTTAAAATCGCTCAATCTATAAATAAAGAGAGGAAATAGATGGAGACAGAAAGAGAGAGAGGGAGAGAGAGAGAGATAGAATGATTTATTAAGTACAGTATTTAATATTTAATAATCATTCAATATTTGTCAAATAAATATAATTCCATTCAGTGTTTAATCAATCAGCCAGTTGATCACTCAATCTGTTAGTCAATCAAAAATATATATATTATTAAGTTTTGATTATCAAGTTAATTATTATTTCAATTTAATCATTGATTTTATTAAATGAGGAAACTTTTTTTTTTGAGTATTAAAGCAAAATTGTTGAATAAAAAGCAAGTGAGATAGGAGAGAGAAAAAGATTTTTAAATAGAAATAGTATAAATCGATTTTTTATAAAAAATATACATGAGATAAATATAACTTATATCAATCGATATGCAGTACTACTTAAGTATTACAATATTAATTATATATTATTTAATAATATTTACAAATAGTATTTGAAACATTGAATTTTTAATTTAATTTTATATTATGTATCAAATTATTTATGTTGGAGTAATTTTATGAATGAATGTATTAGTCGAGAAATGAATTACTGAAATAATCTGTATGATATTTTAACAGTATTAAAAAATTCCGATAATTTTTTTAAAAATCCGAAAAATTCTAAACTTAAAAATCCTAAACAAATTTTTTACAAAGTCTTTTGATATTGCAAAATGATTAGGAGGAGAAGATATCGAAGTAAGTAATTAATTTGTATTTCTAAAAGATATCATAATAATGCAACAACACCTCTGATGAGGTACTTCATTTTAAATATTACTGAATAGTATAACATATTACTTATACTTAGACTTACTATTATTTATAGTTCAACAATTTTTGCAGTGTCGATTTTTAAATTAAAATTCAAGATCAAAAAACGATAAATTCATACATTTAACAGTTTTTCTTGGATTAAAAAAAGAAAGTTTACGTATGTTAAGTGAAAAGCGTGAAATATCAGAGTAGAATTTTATTTCTTTTAAAATATTAAAAAAATATTATTAATTTATTTTTCAGAAATAAAAATAATAATATTTATGCTAATCGTGCATTAATTTCTATTGTCCATTATCTGGTACTTCATTTTCCATTAAGTAAGTAAACAATAAAAAAAAGCAAAAAAGACTTGAAGAGAAACAAACAAATAAACCTAAATAGATTGTTTTTTTTTAATAAAAAAACGAAAATTCGTTTAAAATAAAATAAAAAAACAATTGAAAATAAGATTTTGAAGAAATAACTTAAACATATTTTGCCAAAATAATTAAATGGAAATTCATTTAAGTGGAAAATTAAGTAACAAAAGAAAAGAGAAAAAGTAAAATTAAAAATGAAAAAAGTGTAATGATGAAAGTAATTACATTTTCCTCTAAATTATTTTCGTTCTTTTTTATTTTTCTTCCACTAATATAAAATTTTATGCTTTCAATGAAAATTTTCTTTACGTTTAAATTTCACGCAAATTTTATGCTTGATTTTTATAGCTATTTTTCCATGCATTTTTCTTACTTCTCACTTCCCTTTAACCTTGCCAATTGAACGGTACTATTTTACAGTCTATCTACAAAAATTCCTCTTATAAAAGAGTACAAAAAGGAATTCTACAAAAATTCTCACCAAAAAACAAATTCACTTCCAGCGGTGAATTAGAACAAAAAAAGAAAAAGGAAAAAATGCAATTACCGTAACCCTATCATTTTCATTTATAATGCATTGGCTATTTTCAAGGACATGAATACAACAACGTTTTTGAAAAATTACTCATTCTACTTGATTACATCGATAACAAATACAGATTGATGATAATGATAATGATGATAAGGATGATAATGAATTACGATATTACGATAATAATTTTGTATTATACCGATAATAGAGAGTGATATACTTATTCCAAGCGATACTTATTCTACTACATTACATCGATAACTAAAACCTTATTAACACACACATATAGATTGATGATAATGATAATGATGATGAGAACGATATGCTTTATGATATTACGATAATAATTTTCTATTATACCCAGTAATAGAGAGTGAAAAAAGATATGATAAACAAGAAAAATAATCATTTAATAGCTGTATTTTTTGAATTTCTACATTAAATTAGAATGTATCATCATTTAATACTCCAAATGGTATTTAACTTGAAAACAAAAAAACTTTGTGATGAGTTACGAACTTACGAAAAGTTATGAGATTTTAATAAGACCATAAGAAAATAGCATGAAATCTAAGTGATAATGATATGATAAAAACAAGTATCATGGATAATATAATGAGCGAAAAATTTATCACTTAAATTTTAATAATTCAGTTAATTAAAATAAATACAGTATGACAAAGGATTTGCTTTGTTCGGTGAACTTTACAATTCTCAAGTGAAATAATTTCAAATTTCAAATATTGGTCGAGGAAAATCAATAAAATATCCGTTTAAGCTTCTTTTTTACATGTTATAAATTTTTTAATAAAAAACAAAAAATTTTTCGAAACATAGAAATAGAGAGAGAGAGAGAGGGAGAGAGAAAGAAACAATAAGAGAGATGAAATTTCCAATTATATATTCATTACCCTATAAATGAACATTAACCAGATGATCTAAAACTTACAGTAAGATTCTGGAAGAGCCATGCCCTGAATTTGGTGATCGCTTCTTTTGAAAAAACTTTTGGTACTTTTCGTTTATTTGCACCGGTTGCTGAACCACCACCACTTCCGGTATTTCCTTCACTTAGAACCGATTCCCTCCCGCCGTCATCATTTAACGAACCACACATCGATAACGATTCATCACCTGGAAACACCACGTGGCTACCACCCTACTTTTTTTTCTGGAATTAATGGAAGGAAAAAAAAAAACGGACTGCATTCCGGAATTCCATAATAATTCTTTTATGATAACACCAATCTGTTTGATTCAGAATTCGATCGTTCCAATTAAAATTTCAAAAGAAAGCTAACAAATAGTCATACAATACAGTAATAATTTAATAATTTAGATTTGCTGGCTAATTTTTTCTTAAATTTTATCCCAAAAAAAAGTTAAAAATTACTGTTATAAATTATCTCATAAATTAATATGATCCATTCTTGTATGAATAAATTCTAAATAAAACTGCTATAAAAATGATATTTATCCTAATAAGTTGAAAATTTTCAAGCTTAATAAAAAAGCTTGAAAATGAAAAACTGTAATTACACTTGGAAAGTATTGTAGTAATTATGACATAAGTAATATATGTAAATATTTTTTTTTCAATTTATAATAATGATAAATTTGCATTTAGATGTAAATTATCTCAAAGTGAGTTGAAGAGAAAGAGAGAGAGAGAGAGAGAGAGCAAGAGAGAGAGAGATAGGAACTGTATGAGAAATTGAAGTGCATATTATTTGCATCAAAAAAAGAAAAAACCATTTTTTGAAAAAGCAAAAAAGTGATATATTAGTAATTTGCAAGCAAAAAAAGCAGTGATGCTAGCAGTAATAAAACGAAAAAAAAAATGAACACATCTTTTACAGAAATAAATAAAAACAAACGATAAACAAGAAAACAATAAACAAAAAATTGAAAAAGAAAAACATAATCATTAAAAAAGCAGCAAAAAAGCAAAATTAGTAAAATTTCACAATATTAGCAGGAACGAAAGCTGATATATATACTTATACCGAATCATTTTTATATACTATCTAATTTATCAATCAATAAAAATAACTGTTAATGATGTATCAAATTTCATCCTAATACTATACTATCAAAAATTTTGTTAAAATTTTAATGAAAAAATGATTGAATAATTAATTGTATTTGGCTAAAAATTGATTTGTAAAATTTAGCAATCTTATAAACTTTTTATTTAAAAAATTTGCGCTTTTCTAATTAACGTAAATTTTGCATCATTTAACCGGATTCCGGAATCCAAACTAACCGTTAAATGATGAAAAAGCCAAGCTCTCATGATATTTGTTGCTGGCTTTGGAAAAATTCCACGTTTCTTTGTTAGCGATACCATTAATACCGATGATGTAGTTGTAGTAGTAGTAGTAGTGGTAGTAGTAGTAGTAGTAGTAGTAG
>JABVXU010000853.1:0-17990 GCA_013365365.1 Cruorifilaria tuberocauda
AACAAGGAATTTTTTAATTTCTAATTATTAATAATATCTTTGATAATTATCATTAATTTCTTTAATTTAATTTTCATAATTTAACTTTAATTTACTTGAAACTTTTTAAAATAACTTTAGAATACTTGAAATTGGTATTGAACACAGTTCAGAATAGTTAAAATTAATTTCAATTTCTAATACTTTTACAAAATTAAGTCATATAGTGGCGAACTACGGATCAGCAACAGATCTGGTCGAGGAATTTCACTGTCACAGTGACGGAAACGTCCAACCGATCACCGATCGACGAGCCATTCGAATCCTATGGATATCAGCCATCATTTGTCTCATTTTTATCACTTCTGAGCTTATCGGTGGTTATTTGGCTCAATCACTTGCAATTGTTACCGATGCTGCACATTTGGTAGTAAAATTAACTTTTTAATTTCATTGTTAATATGTGGGATTTAATTTAATTTAATTGTAAAAAAATTTTAAGTAATTAAAAGTAATTTGATGTGATTTAAGTAAAGTAAATGAAAATTTTTAGCTAACTGATTTTGCCGGTATGTTAGTGTCATTATTCGCTCTTTATATGTCGAAAAGACCAGCATCACAACGAATGAGTTTTGGTTGGTATCGAGCAGGTAGGTATTTGATATTTTGTATTCCGAATTAAGTATAAGTAAATGATTTATTCAGGTCAAATTTAATCTATTCGATTTTGATTTTTATTTCAATCAAATTTTGACCTTTTAAAGAAAAGGTTCGATTAGATTTTATTTATTGATTCGTTAAAAATTATTAAAATCATAATTATGTAAAAATTTAACTTAATTTTTGTCAAGAGAAAAAATAAAAGAGAGCTAAAACAATTGATAGACATGAATGGTTTAAATATTACCGTTTTGATTTTCGGAAAATTTAACAAAAAAAAGTTTGATGAAGGTTAGAGTGTATAAAACTTTTTTATTTGTTATTAAATATAGCTAGCACCAGAAATCAAATTATAATTAAAAAATTGAGCTTAATGAGAATGAAGTATTTCAGAAGTGATGGGTGCATTTGTGTCCGTTTTTATGATTTGGATCATAACCGGAATACTGGTATATATGGCTATTGATCGAATCACTCGCGGTTCTTATCATATCGATGCTTCTATTATGGCAATTACCGCAGCACTGGGTGTTCTTGTTAATTTAATGTAAACTTTTTTTAGCTTAGAAGTAATTATCGATTTGATATGATATGAAAATGGAATGAAATTTTGATGAAAAATTTCTTTTTAATTTTTAAATTTGCTATTCATGAAAATTAATTTATAAAGCTTATGAACTTTTATCAATGATAACTTATTGATAAGATAAGAGAAAAAGGATAAAAAAGTTGAATTAAAAGAGAGTAAAATTTAAATAATTAGCAGAGAAATTAATTTAAAATTTTACTGAAGAAGCTTGTATAAATTGATATACTGAGAAATAATAGTTAGAAATGATTTTTAAAAATATAGAAATGAATTTTAATTTAATACTCTCACCCGGGTTTTCTGAGATATCTTAATATGAAAATGAGCAAGCAGTAAATCCGATGATAAAATCTGTGATTTGAAAGTTGAATAATACTTAGAAATGAATTTTAATTTTCATACCTATTTCTGATAAATTACTGTAGAAATGCAAAATCGTAAGTATTTTATTTTAAAAAAAGTTAATTAGCTTTTATTTTTTTTAAACGAAAGTTAATGAAATTTCAGTATGGCATTATTACTTTATTTTGGCGGACATACACATTCCCACAGTGGTCATGCGCATTTGTCGCATTCCACAAATTCCGGTAACACGACTAATATTAACGTACGGGCGGCAATGATACATGTTGTCGGTGATTTATTACAAAGTATTGGAGTGCTTATTGCTGCAGCGCTTATTCTTTTTAATGTAAGTAAAATTTAGGTTTGAAGTTTTGAAATTAGATGAAATTAGGCGAAATTAAATGAAATGATTCAGGTCATCATGACTTTATAATTTAGAATTAAGTAAAATTTGGTAAAATGAAATATTTGGCATATCTCGTGGAGATAAACTTATTAGTAAGCAAGGTTAAAGGTTAATTACTCAAGAAACTCCTCCCTTTTTTACTTTGCAAATGAAATAATTCAAATATTTGAGCGAAAATTTTAAAGAAAAAATGTAAAATTTTCTATTTTTCTTTGCTAGAAGAAAATATTTCATTTCGAGATTTTAATTTAATTTCAATGAAATTTCTTAAATTTCTACTTTTCTAGGAATCCTGGTCAATCGCAGATCCCATTTGTACATTGATTTTTTCAATTATCGTTCTCTGTACGACAATTTATATTGTTCGAGATGCAATGTTTGTTCTGCTTGAAGGTTACTTTCTATTTTTCAAAAAGTTCATTTTTTTAATTCCTTTAAATAATTTAAATTTTGAGAATAAAATTAAAATTATTGTTACGCAACAATCGATTAACTATCTCATTTATTGCTAGAAAAATAGAAAAAAAAATAGGCATGAAAAATATTCTCATAATATGCAAAAGTACAAAATTTAAGTCTTGAAAAATAAATAGTAATTAAAAAAAAATTAAAAATAAATTGAAATTAAAAAAAAATTAGGTAATTAGAATAATCGATACATTTAAAATAATTATAATAAATTTCAATTATGTTTATGTTAATAATTATTATTGAATTTATGAAATTTTCAACTTTCATTAAACTCTTTGAACTTTTCACTTTGTCAAAGTTTTTTTCCTGTCAATATTATTGATCATTTGACTTGTATATGTTTATTTTCAATTAAAAAATTTCAATTAAATTTCAATTAAAAAATCTAATTAGTAATCAAACTGTAAACTGATATGATGAGATTGCTTTTTAATTTTTTTTTAAATTTTTTAATTAAATATTTCTAATTTAACATTTCATTTTATAAATTTATTATAATTGTTTTTATACAAAAAACTTTTAATAACTAAAAAATATTAATTATTATCTTAGATTTTCATTTTAGAAATTCACTATTGTCTTATATATCAGCTTTCCGGAATGTTTCAGGAAAACAACTACTGTTTCAGGTTCACCATCCAGTATTAATTTCCGTACCGTATTCGATTCATTAGAAGAAATTAATGGTGTGGAAAAAGTGCATAATTTACGGATATGGTCATTAACGCTTGATAAAATAGCTATAAGCGTACATTTAGAAATTACGCCAGGCGCAAATGCTCAATGGATTTTAAAACAAACAACGAAAATGTTACGTGATAAGTATAACGTATTGGAAAGTACAGTGCAAATTGAAGGTTATGACCCGGAAAAGCAAGATTGCAATCAATGTATACCACCAGCTTTGTAATTAAAAGTAATTTTTGTACTAATGATTACTTGTTCTAAATGAATTCATAGTATTTTATAAATTTTCTAAAATTCAAATTTCAAAATTATAATTGCGCTACTGATTATTCTAATCTTATCACAAGCAAATTTGCATTATTCTAATCTTATCAAAAATCTTATCACAATTTTCGATTTAATACTAATTCCACTTTTATATTTTATGCAAATTTGTAATTTCAATATTGAATTTTGCGGTTAAAATTGTCGCTTTTTTGATTGTAAATAAGTTAAAATGAGAAATAGGAAAATTTTAAAGATTACAATTAAAATTAACAATTTAATTGAAATGTATGAATTAATTCAATTCTTTCTTTTTTTTCTTTGATTTTGGGTTAAATAAAAATTTTACTAAATTTTATGTTAGCATCCAAATAAGAAAAGTCCAATTTACTGTTATGAATTCAATGCTAACATATATGCATGAATGATATGATATGATTAGCTGATAAGTTAATCAATAAATTCACTTCAGTATGTGTTAAACTAAAATCATTATTATTAATTGATAATATTCTTTTGCACAATATAGTTCATCAATATATGAGTATTAAGAGAAAGTTTAAATTAATTAATGATCATGAAATAATTAAAGCTTTTTTTATTTTATAAAAATGTACGTTTTGTAATTCATTTCAATTTCTTCTCTTTTTATCGTATCACTTCAGGTAATTGATTTCAAGTAATTAATTTCAGGTAATTAATTTTAATTAATTTTTTTATCATTTCAGGTAAATGATAAAAGTTAGCATAATTAATTAATTTCAATAATTATCGATAGTACAATATAATACTATAACAAATACTAATAATATACGACAATCTTGCAGTTTGCACATTTCATAAATAAGTTTTGATCACTGAAACGATAAACAAATCAAAGACTGATTGATAGCTAAAGTTTACGTGACGCATTCACGTAAGTAATTGAAAGCAATTTTGCATTTCCTACTTTTTTAGTTCCAATAGAGAACGTGAAAATTAGCTGTTAATTATAATTAAACAATCTTTTATTCGAGTAAAATTATTTCGAAAGAGAAAAAAAGGAGAATACAGGAGTAAATAAACAACAAAGAAATGAATGAAAATGAGTGTCACGTAAGGCATATTAAATATGTGTGTGTAACGTAAAGACTACGTGTACAACGTAACACGTGAATCATGAGAGCATTTCTTCGAGATTAACAATATTAAAGCTGAAGAAAAACATGGAGAAGAGAAAACTGATAATTAAAATACTTCTTTTATTACCTATTCAAAGTAACTATAATCATTTTGAATTAATAATACTTTAAAAAAATTGGCAATTTTTTAAATAAAGATCAAGTTGCAATAATCGATAAATCAAAAAATAGCCATAAAAGGTTAATTAATTAATTAATTAAGCATGTGCAGCTTAATGCCATCTAATTGAAATTAATATTTTAGAATTATTTAAGTGTACTTTTTTTTTAATTTAAAATTACTTCGTATTTCCATAAAATTATTTTTATTAAATGAATCATTCCAATTTTTCGTTTAATAATTCCTTATGCAATTAAATTTTTATTGGTTTTTAATTAAATTAAATAAAAAAAAAATAACCTACAAAAAATGGTGGAAAATGTAGTATTTTCCACTTTAATTAAATAATTAATTAATTAGACTATTTTAATTAATAATATTAATAGTTTAATTGATAATAATTAGATTAAACTAATAAGTTTAATAATTAACAATTTCAATAAATTTAAAAACAAACAACTAACATTTAAAAAGATTTTTTTTTAAAATAAATAATTCTGATTTTCCTAATAATTTATTAAATATTTTATTGAAAAAATTTAAACATTCGTCTGAATATGAGATTGTCCTATCGTTGCTGTTACTGTTTTTGTTGTTGTTGTTATCGTTCCTGTACAATTAGTTATTGTTGCTATTGCTGTTGTTGTTGTTGTTGTTGTTATTGTTGTTGTTGTTGTTGTTGTTCGTGAATTAGCATTCGATAAGCTAAATTTATTGAGGGCTAAGACAGTTTTCGCTAGCAATGGAAGATTTCGTCGTTCCAAAATATCGGCAGAACTACAGATTGAATTCTGAAATTTATTTCAAATTTATTTTTAACATTCTCAAAATTTTATATTTTATATTAAATTAATTAATTAATTTTAATTAAAAAAAACAATTCAATGCTTCAATTATAAAGGATTGTTGAAGGATTTTAGATTTTGTTTATGCAAAATAAAATTTTTATTTTTGAAAGATTTGATCAATGCAAAACCGGCCAATGATAGTAACAATGATAGTTCAAAAAAATTATAACAAAATAGACTTTAATAGTAAAAATAATTAAGTATTGATATCAAATACATAAGTAAATAAATCAGGAAGAGTTAAAAGTAAAATACTGATTCAAAAAGTTTATTACTTCTCCTAACAGTTTATCAAATAATCATATATATATATATATATACTCCTCTGCTACTGATAATCTCATGATAATTCGGAAAACCGGAAATTTCATTTATGAAATTTTAAATTATTGAAAAAAAAAAAGAGAATGAAGACCTGTCATATTCAAAAAAAGGATTTTTTGTTTCCAGTTAGAAAAAAAAAACTACTAAAAATTACGGTATATGAAAGTAATTAAATTGAAAATTTAATTATTAAATCTGAATTCGAGCGTACTGTATTACACAAGATAGGAAGATAGGATAAACAAGAAGATAGAAACACGCAGCTTTCGATCACAATGTGAAATAAAAATAATGCATGGATCATAATTAATAAATTTTGAAATTAGAAATTCATAAATGGAAAATTAAAAATAATAGAAAATCAATATTTAATCATTACAATAGAAAAAATGATACATGATATACTTAACGTAATCACCGTTTTTGATCATAAGTATAAATGTTAACACTGGATAACTTAACTTTTTAAAATGAAAGGAGAATATTTGAAATCTTACTAATTTACTTTTACTTATTTGTTGATAAGATAGGTTTTGAGAAAGTATAGCAATGAAAAGACTGAAATTGAAGAAATCATTAAAAAAAATTTCATCTTATTTTGTATTTTATCTTTAAAATAATACATTACCAAAAAACATGAAAAGATCAATTAAGAGATCATGAATATTGAAGCTTTTTCAGGATTTCATATAAAATATAACGTATTTCTTGATCTAATTAATTACAGTGATAAAAAATTGCAATCATTTGAAGATTACAATTTTAGATTAAAAAATTTCAAAGTATATATTTATTATCCATATATTGCAGGGATAATATAAATTAGAGTAATCCATATATTTTTTTATATAATTAAAATACTGTATTAAAGTAGTGACTGAATTAAAATCGATTTTCAAATATTAAATTTAAAAATTTACGAAGAAAAAATTTTGAGAAATTGTAGAAAATTTCAAAATATTACACGGTTGATATTACTTCTCCTTTGAAATTTATGCTATTTGAAGTGAAATACTTTAATTGATATCGCTAATATCAATTAAGGTATTTCCGGCAATTCATCTGGCTCGATGAATTTTACTTAAACATCGTAAAGCAATTAAATCCTAATTAATTAAGCATATTATACTATAATAAATGGTAAGCAACAATGAAAATGCATGCATTACATAATAAAAACTAATTTAAGATTAACATAACTGCCCAATCAATTGATAGCCTAATTAAGTAATTAATTAGTCAATAAAATCGCTTAATCAATTCAAAATTAAAATTTATAAATCAGTGCGAAACATATATAGGCGACGAAAACTGTTAGCATTGTATTGGCCAGCATTCTATCGCTAAATTCAAATTGTAGTCGTCCCTCAATTACAACCTGAAAACTTTTTTTTTGCTACCAAATATTGCAAAAAGAAAATTATTTGTTCCCAAAAAATTTTCCTATCACAATGATATTTGCAAATAAAAAGAATTACTATCATTCATTCATTTATTTTTAGCATGCATACATTGCAATGCATGCATTCATATGTGCAAGTTAAATTATGTGCAAATTTCAATAACCAAAAACAGTAATTGATTACATCATGCAAATCTGCCAAATTTCAAATATTATTAATAATTTTTTTCCTAATTAAATACGATACATTACCGTAATATGCCCCGCAATTGGATACGATATATTACTGTAAGATATTTTCACAATTAATTTTACTATCATTTTAGTATTCAAAATTTTATTTGGAAAAAATTTAAAGAGTTACAGAAAACATGTAAATATAGTTTGTATAACTCGTGTTTAGAAGTTTTTTTGTTAATTCTTTTAAAAGTAATGTCAATTCTATCTAACTTAGCTCTTCTCGCTATCGTAATTCATTAATATATCAATAAAAAATCAACTTATACTTCGTTGGATTAATAAATTATTATATTTCTTAATTTAGAAAATTTTAATTTAGATTAAAATCAAATATTATCTTATGTTTTATAATATTTATAACAATTAAAAAATGAAAGTTTAGCCATTCTTTTCCAGAAAACCAAAAGAATAAATAATATAACGATTAAATAATTAATTAAACAATTAAATAAATAAAAAATAAAATAATAAACAATCATAAGAATGCATAATAATAAAAAAAATTCAATTCACTTATTTTATGTAAATAAAGTTAATAAATCTTCTTGCATGAAATTTTTAAAGTAATGAGAATAAAATACTTTTTTTTTGGGAAAAGCAAAAAAGTCATTTAAATAAACTTAACGTAAGTTAGATAATTGCAGACTAAAAAATGTGCAACATGCAACATGCATCATGCAATTCTGCTAATTACAGCATAAATTGAATCTCTGCCAAATGTTTCATTAATTTATTAATGATTCATTCTTGAAGTAAGAGTGGTTTCTTTATTAGCAATTAAAATTTAGAAAAAATTTGATAAAAAATTTACAAAGTATATAAAATAATGTAAGCTAAATATTAGGACATTATTAGAAAAAGGTGAAAGATTAAGTTGAAATGACAAAATTGAAAGAGAAAATTTTTTCTTCAACTTTTCATTTTGTTAATTGCTAATTAAGAAATCAAAGAATAAAAATTACGAACTAATTTGTCAGTTTGAAATTAATGTTAGCAGAATATATTTCTTAGTTTCCACATCCTATTAACCTGTATTTTAATTATTAGGTAATACTCATTAATAAGTAATACTCATTAATAGGTAACACTCATCTATTTTCGGAGTAAAAATTTGATCTATGTTAAAGTAGTGAAGCAAAATTACTGCGAAAAAAGAATTTGTCGAAGTTGTAGTAAGAGTTACTAAATTTTAACTTAGTTAAATGCGCTCTTAATCTAATTAATCTAATTAGATCGATACAGTACAAATATGCTTGAATTTTCCAAACTTCTACATTGCTAAAATCATAATAAAAAATTTACATACGCTATATTTGTATTGTAGGTGATTTACGGAAGTTAATTTACTTTCCGATCTTAAATTATCCCGATCCTGACTTAGTGCATCGTTTACAGGTAAAACCGGTGAAACCGATAAGCTACCCAACATTAGTTAATTAATTGACTAAACTAATAACTTTTATAATTGTTTCCCAATCAGATAGCATAAAAAAAACAAAAGTAAAATCAAAATTGATTTTCGAAAAATTAAAATGTAATCAATTAATTTTCTAACTGACACAACAATTGAATGGTTGCTTCCACTGAAATGTCTTATTAAAAAAAAATTAAAATCCCAAGAATTTTCTATAGTTTCAATTCTTTAGGGAAGAAAACAAAATATCTTTCAAATTTTCCGGAAGAATGATCTTATCCATCAATAAAAATTCCATACTTTCACCCATTTATAGCTCAAATAAAACAACAATAACAATAACAACAATTAAAATAACAATAACAACAAGAACAACAACAATAACAATAACAAAAGCAACGGTAACGTAACGATAATAAATATAGAATAATGCAATATAATAGAAATATAATATTGTGAAGTTTATCTTTTATCATTTAACTTATAAAATACTACTATTTGATCTTACTAATTAACTTATTATAAAAATTTAACACTTGACTTATTTGCTGTTTAATTTATAAAAATTTCAATACTTGATGATTATTTCACTGATAACATTTAAGTCTTTACAAATTTCAATAATGCATATAAATTAACAATTGCTACAATTACATATGATTCAATTATATTGACTATTCATTTCTTGCAACTATATTAGCTATTTAATTAGATTAACCTTAATTAAATTTAATTATTTAGCTGTTTAATTAAAAGTAATTTAAAGATTTACCTCGGGAACGCCGATTCGCCGACATGCTGCCAAGAAACTATCAACGTTACGTCGACATTTTGGCGGTGACAACGGTAGCTATAAAATTCTCTTCGTTTGAAAAAATATCATAGATTGAAAATTCACATGATCGGGAGTAGTATTTGATAAGGAAACTGATACTACAGGTAAAATTAAACCTATCACTCTTGAAATTAAACCTATCACTTCAGTTATATCAGTACCACTGATTATCAGTACATCAACATATCATCTCATGTATCATATCAGCATATCGTATCATTTCAAATCAGATCATGAAAGAAGAAAAAGAAAAGTAACTCTAACGAGAATTAATCAAAAATAAAATTTCATTGAGAATTTATTTCTTAATCTAATTGTAATACAATCAATAAATCTAATATCTGTACAGAACTTAGTAAATCTAATACTGGTATTTAAATAAGAAAGTAACTTGTGTAGCAGTTCCTAAATCTTGACAGAGTAAATAAGTTAATTTAAAATGAATTGAGATATTTGGGTGAAATTAAACTAAATTTTAAACTTACTTACCTCTTCGGAAACTGGCGTAAATAAACTATTGACCGCACGTAAACGTATCCGATTAGCAAAATTACATAATTTAACACCATCTGCTAATGAAGCTGATAATTGTGCTCGTCCTGATGGCAGTGTTATATTCAAGCGGCTTTCAAGAATCTGAAAATCAATTAAGAAAAATTTTGACAATTTTATTAAAAATTTTCAATGATAGCAATATATGCATGATTGATACAGTAGTAGCAATAAACAGTAAATCTTAGTAATAAAAAGTAAAAATATTATGATAAGATATACAAAGTTTATTTTAATATTGATAATTAAGTTTCTTTAAGATATTGATAATTAAGTTTCTTATTTCATTATCTTATAAAGAATTTTTAGAATCTATAAAAGTGAATTTGCAAATTTCCATGATTAATTTTAATCTATTAATTTACATTCATTGTTTATATCTCTTAGTTGCTATTTTACATATTCCTTTGCTTTCTTAGCTAATTAAAAATTTCGTTAATTAACAGGTAATTTTTAATTTAAGAAAAAAAAAATTTACCTTACGCATATTTTCCACAATATTACTACTATTATTGGTAACACCTGAACCAGTTCCATTTATTACTGTATGATTGATCGATGGACGATTCAATTTTGTATTTACTGTTCTCGTTGTTCCATTAGTTGTAACGAATTTTGATTCTGAAAATTTAAAAAAAAGAAGAAAATGTTTAGAAGTACAAGTCTTAAATTAAAATTGAAACAAATAACGAATTGAATTTGAAATTAAAAAAGACGAATAATACAAAAGTGTATTTCTTTTAACGATTATAACTGTTCTTATGAAAATTTTAAATTTTAAATTTAATTTTCATAAATGTAAAATTAATTTAGAAAACTAACTTGTCGATAATTCATTTGTACATGAATTATTTACACGTGTCGTAGCAGAATAACGCTTATCAGTAATGATTCGATTCGATAATGGTTGAGTTGTTGCTGATGAACGTGAAATTGATGGCGTTGATTTGCTTGATGATAACGTACGTTTACCTTTCGTTGATAATACATTTGTAGTCTAAAAATTTCAATTTTAAAATTGTTTGAAATCATAAATTTAAGTAAAAAATTCGGTGGATAATTAAAATCTTTACTTATATATCAATATTTGATTATTAAATTTTTTATCATTAAGTTAAAATTTGATAGCAATTGATTATGTTTTTGTTGTATTAGATGAATAGTACAGTATGAATAAAGTGAAATACAGTAAAGATAAAACGAATAAAGTAAATTTAAAGATTTAAATTTGAAAAATATGTAGCAAAAATTTCATTTGAATTTATTTTTATACTAAAAATGGAAGGAAAAATATCCTCTGCTTACAGCAATGGAAGATGAAACCGTATCCGATGGTGTTATAAAACGGATTGTTGTTTCCGAAGCACTTACATTTCCGGTTGATGAGGAAATGGATGCAACTGTTGAAATGGAATCTGTGATTAGATAACTATCGTTACCTGAAATTTGATGATATTAAATTTAAAATTTACTGTAATTTTTCTAAAATTTTACTAACTAAACGGTTTAATAATACTTTATTTACAACTAAATAAATAAATTTAAATTAATTAAAATTGATAAACAAATATGATTTCGTTTTTAGTATTATTCAATTGATATTTTCATCCTTTTTAAGTTCAATTTTATGAAAAATTTTTTGATAAAATATCAATATTATATAAATATTAATTATCAACTTAATAAATTCAAATGCACTAATAAAGATCTAATAATGATAAACCTGAATTCGAATCTTCAATAACTGGTGATAAGCAACTTTGACTTTTCGTTGATGATAACGAATGATCGTTGATTGTTGATGAAGATTTTTGATTATTTACATTCGTAACTTCAATTCTTCCTGTTTCTATCAAATCGGAATTGATAACTACTAATTGTGAATCATCGATCACTGTTGTTATTTGATGATCAAAAGTATTTTGAGAATTACTACAACCAGTAGTATTCGTTCTACTCGTGGTACTAGTGGTTGTAATACTTGTAGTATAGTTACTAGTATTATCACTAATTGTACTTAATTGAGAAATTGCTGTAGAACATTGAATGATACAATGCTGATCATTTAAATTTCGTTTTTCACTTTCAAGTGTATTATTATTCCTGATATCAGGTATCATTCCATTATTTTGTCTCTTACTGTCAACCATTTTTTTCGTTGTTGATTCTGGAAGAAGAAATAATATCTTTTTTTTCAAGAATTAAATAAATTATATGAAAAATTAAAAATAAAACAATGAAAAAAAAAAGATTGGAAAGTAACCTTGATTTACAGTAGTAGGAGGTTCACTGAAAGTTACAGTAGCAGTCATCGGTGTTACGATAGCTTGAGGTCTTTGAGTGGTAAATGACGATACAGTAGATGAATATGAATTGTTGGATGAAACAGTAATAGTAGAATTACTGGAGTGTGAATCATTACTGATTGTAGTATACTGTTGTTGATACGTTGATAAGCCGTATAATCCATATGAATTTGATGAAGTTGTATTGGCAGCTATCTATAAAAGTATAATTTGAATTGCTATTAAACAAATTTGAAATTAAAAATCAATAAAAATGAACATGCATATATATGACAGTAAGGAAAGATGCGAAGAATTGTGGAAAAGAGAAAAATGGAAGAATTGAGAATTGTTATCAATAATATTTTCATGATATGAAAAGTAACTGAAAGTAAAGTAGCTGATCTTTTCTCATCTTACTTTCTTCCGCTTGTAAAAGTAAAGTAGCTAATCTTATTTTTCTTCCGCTTGTAAAAGTAAAATTAGCTAATCTTATTTTTCTTCAACTTGTAAAAGTAAAATATCTAATCTTTTCTCGCCTTACTCTTTTCCATTTATAAATTTAAATTTGAATTTCGGAATTAAAGTTACCCATTCTAAATATGCATTATGCTGGTAATATTCAAATACAAATATTATATACAGTAATCCAGAGCGTAAGTAAAGAAAGTTATATTATTTAAGTAATTACAATAATATTCTAATATTTTAATAATTAATAAAGAAACCTAACATTATTCGATTGCATTGAAGAAAGGAAAAAGCTATATACATGCAATATTTTAAATCCTCATGAAAATTTTTTTGATATCATTAATTAATTAATTAATTAATTAGGAAATGATGCTAACACTAAGCAAGCATAATAATATTAAATTGAAAGATACAGTAAGATAGAACTATGAAAAATGAATGATTTGAATGCATGCTTTAAGAAAATTTAATAAATTTAAAAGAATAGAAAGTAAAATTTTAACTAACTCTAATCAATTTTAACAAATGATTAATTTTTGTGAACTTTTTTCATTAAAAAAGTAAACAGTTAAAAATTTAAATTTAAGTTTAGATTTGGTATATGCAGAAAAGTATTTTATCCACTTCTTAATTATATCTCTCATAATAATTCAAAATTCACTTTATTTAATAACACTTAGCAGTTTATTATCTCTATCATTGATTAAATACAAAAAATCGTTGTTATTACAATTATTAAAAAAAGTTGCTTTCCATTAATTGATAATTTAAATTTGAAATTTTAATTGAAAGAAGAGAAATAAATAGGAAAATATAGCAGGCGTTCGATAGAACACACATTTTGCTTAATTTTTATTTTGCCTTTTCAGTTTTCTTCTTTAGAACTTACCTGATTACAGTTCCAACAGAGAGAGAGAGAGAGAGAAAGCAACAGTAACAATATGTAATACTCAGATCAGACAAGAAAGTAGTAACTTTTTTTGATTCACTTGTATAGATTATGCCATTCCTAAAAAATATTTTAGCAATATCGTGTTTCATTAATGAAATCTGAATAGATCATCTTTCATTTATGAATCGAATCAGGACAGTGATGATCAATCACTGTAACCTACTACGATCATTAACTATACTCTCTTTTCTTCAGAGTAATTTCTAATTGCTTTTAATATTTTTATTACTAACTGCAATTATTATTTCCATTTAGATCAAATTAGGTTAAAGACATTTTTGAATTATTAAATCATTTTCCGATTTTCAAATTGATTCGCTGTCATTATTAGTTATATCATCAGATTATCATCATCATCGTTATCAGAGTTACAGCTAATTTCTCTTATCAATTAAGCTTATCGCAAATATGTAAATTAATTTAATTAAAAAATTCATCTTCAACTCTTTCCAAGTCTTTTTTTTACGATCTTTCAACAACGAATAGTGGTAGTGATAGTTGGATGATAAGAAGAGTGATATGCAAATGAAGCAAAATGGAAAATAATAAGGAATAAATAAATTGTTGAAAGAATAAGTTTAGAGAAAAAGTAAGAGGAAAAAAGAAAGTAAATTAAATTTTGCTTTATTTTCTGCAAAGTTTAAATTAAAAAAGAAATCTGAAAAAGATTGTCATCATCAATTTCAAAAATTTATTCATTCAAATTGAATGAATAAATTTTTGAAATTCTTTTATAACTAATGTTAAAATGATTTTACTCAATCCATGATAATATGCAAAATTAAGCAATTTGTAGTATTTTCAACTTTTCCAGAATATATTATAGATGGATTACATAGAATTAAATTACCTTTAAATTCTTCAAATATTTTATAAAAATAATGGAAAATTAAGCAAAATAAATGATAGTTTTGAGATGCTTTAAAAAAATGCTTAAAATTCAACCTTTTGCGCATATGCATGCATCACTTCCTTCAATAGGTCACCGTTACTACTGTTGCTAGCTGAATTATCCTTTAACCCCAAACCATTGATAGCAGCAATAGCTTCCCAATTCGATGATACTAGCTGTTGTTGTTGTTGTTGTTGTTGTTGTTGTTGTTGTTGCTGATGATGATAATGATGATGATTTAACTGATTAGTTTCATCAATATTGAATAAGCAGCCAACTTGTGGTTGAAACTAAAAAACGAAGAGGACAGAGGTCAAGTGAAATAAAAACTTAATGATAGAATAATTTGTTAAAAACCTAAAAAATATTCCATCATGCTAGCAATATTTATGATAATAATGATAATGAGTGATAAGAATTTCATTATCATTAATTTTCCTTTTTTTTTACGTAGATACTATTTATAGTTTTGTATTTGTAGGTTAGTTGTAGGTTAACTTATATACAACAACATATAATGTTGCGTACGTACGTGTTACGATAGGTAAAATGCGTACATAAGTAAAAGAGTAGTAAGTAATGATACTTTCAACTAATACATATGAATAAATCAATAATATTTACTTTTAATGTTTATATTGTAAATAATAAGTAAAGTTAGAGTAAGACGAAAAAATGTGAATGATTAGATTAAAATAATTAAAAGTTAATAGAAGAAAAAATTAGAAATTAAATTAATTACAAATAGCACGAACAGTTAGATTAAAGCTTTACAAGTTTGAATTCTTTTCGTATAAAAGTTAATTTGAGACATTGAGTTTGAGTTAATTTGAGTTAATTTAAGAATTTGACTTTCAATATTATCATATTTGTTTGCAAGAATTCTTTAAAAAATTTTAAAATTTAAAAAAATATTTTTTTTTTGGAATTTATTAGAATAATAATATTAGCATTTGCATTTACTTACTTATTTACTTAGCATTCGCTGTAAAAATTGATGTATAAAGTAACCTCACGAGAATAACGATTCTCATCAACGGTTGACGCGTACCCGGAATCACTACCACCAATTGTATTAAAACGAGTCGCACGTGAACGTCTTTCAAAATGACGTCCATCACCGATACTTTCTATGCTGCAGTATTTATCCATATATCAAACTTATTTTAGCAGTAAAGAATTCACTGAGAAATTTTAAGTAATGCAATGATTCAAAGTATTCAATTTGCTATTTCTCTTAAATTATCTATCTTTTCCTGATTTAATCATTCCGGTAATTGAATGTACTGGTCAGGCTAGAATTATTTAATTCAAAATATTACGGAAATAATTTTACTTCTTTCATTTATAAGAATAAAAAAAAACAGAGTGTAAATTTTTTTTTTCTTTCCTAAAAGTTTCTTTCCGGATAAATTAAAAAGTTTTTTCTTCCGGAAAACTTACTTTTGTCCTCTTCTTAATGTTGCATTTATAGTGGTGGGACGTTTGAATGCGTGATCGTACGTTTTCGTTGTACCATCAATTATTCGTCCAGCATGCGATCGCAGCCATTTAAATGTGTGTTCACGACCCTAATCAATTCAATTTCCATTAATTTTAATTAAAGTTTTAAATTGAATGAAATTAAATTTGCAATTTAAAGTACAGAAGGAAATATATTGAGTAATGGAATTAAACAAATTTGATTGTCAGTTCTAAAATTTAGGAAAAGCATTGATAAATTATGCATGATCACTGATAATGAAGATTATCATTATCCTAATTATCACTGCTGATTATTACTTATATTATTATCACAAAAAAAATATATTATGTTTTAATTTACTTATCACTATTCTGTAATCATTCACAATCATAACTGTAATTATAATTAATAAAAGTAATAATATTCAATTGCAAAATTACTTTTCGTTTAAAGTGAAAATTACTTTATAACTTATAATGAAATTGTTAGCATACTTGTTCAAAGATTGGCAAAAATAAACCTTAAACAGTTGCAGATTCATTACATTTCTAATTTATATTATTAATAAATCGAATTTTAACGAACTATAAATCATTTTTCTGATATTTCCGGATAAGCATGGATCCGATCAAGTAGCTTAAAAATCGATTATTCAATCATATTATTAAATTTTCGGCAATATTTTCATATTTATAATAATATGTCTAACTGTTAAGTTCGGATCGGAAGCCATTTTCCGGACAATAATCGGATAAATAATTCAATACTGTATACTGGTACAAGTCAAATTATCACTTTCTTACTTATCAAAAGTACCTTTGAGCAAAGTTTAGCAGGTGGTGATACGACAGGATTGAAATCAATACGAAAATCCACTAACGTACGCATATATCGCAAATCAAACGGTAATTCACTAAGTTTATTTTGCGATATGTCTAATATTCGCAATTCTAACCGTGAAAATTCTGAAATTTTTAAAATTTGATAGCAAAATAAATTGACAAAACAGAAAGAAAAAGCAAGCAATATTCATTAGAGGAAAAAAGAATAAATTAATTTCAATATGTTCTGATATCAATTACCACAAAATCGAATACTTAACTTTAAATTTGAATTGAATTATACTTTTTGCTAGAACAGTCATTTAATATAGTAAAATGTATTAAAGTATTATTTCGTAATCGTATTGTTAAATATTAAAAAATACTTTTTCATATTTGAAATATTTTAATTCTCTTCCTTGTCTCATCCGAAAACGAACATTTAATAAATAAATTTCAGAGGTGAAAGTTCAACACACACACACATGATACTTTGATAAATTTTACTTTTTCATTTTTAGTTTAAATTTTTCTTTGATAAATTTGAATATTTCTTAAAACTAAAAATAAAAATTCTAAAATATATTGCAAAATTTTTTCCTCTCAACTTTCTCTTATCACTTTAACATTTTCTAATGATTATTTTTGAAAAAATTTTCCAAAAATAACTCATTCCCTTTTTTTTTCTCTCGTTAGTTAAATGGAAAAATGTCGAATGCTTAAACGGTTCAATCAATAATACATCAAATTGCATCGTTTCTATTCTCGGATAACTAAATTATCATCCCAATACCCCCCCCCCCC
>JABVXU010000854.1:0-17987 GCA_013365365.1 Cruorifilaria tuberocauda
TTTTTATTATAAATTATTAAATAATGAGAGTAATAATTTTGATTAAATTCAAATAAAATATTCCTATCATTTTTCTCTCTCTTACCATATATCACAATAGTAATTCGCTCATTTTTCTTTTTTATTATCCTCTAAAATTTGCTTTTAAAGAATTTTTTTTGAGCGTATCTTTGATAATGATTTATTCATTTCATTTGTTATTCATACTTTTAGTTTTTCTCGTTTTCATTAATTTAACTTTTATTCACATCTAGCTATTTATTTTGACTTTCGATTATATTTATTATTAATATCATAATTCAACTGATATCATTAAAATGCGAAAATATTATTTAGACAAATTAGGATATCAATTTAAGATTTCTCTCAGCCTTTTTTATATAATAAAAGAAAAAGCGGAAACAAAAAATATTTACCGGACTTTCGAAAACAAAATATTGTCCGTGACATTCACGTGCGAAACGTTTCGTCTTATCAGTACAATAGAAGAATTTCCCTTTGAAAAGCTGTACAGCTATCACACCAAAGATGAATTGAAATAAAATGTAAACGATAAGAATGTTGAAAACATTTTTTAGTGAATTTACCACACAATCGAATACTGCCTGTAAATAAATCAGTGTTATTTTTATCGATTACATCATAAGTTATTCTTGACTTACCTGACTTACCTTGACTCACCTGTGAACCTTTTTCATGTTTGGTATTTGAGAATTTTAAAATGTTACGCTAATATTACCAAAATTTTCGGATTTCCAATTATCATCAATAAATATGATAACAAATATTAACTATTTTTTAAATGTAAATTGATGCAAAATTATTTGTTAAATTATGAAAATTATGTTAATGCAAATTAATCAATCAGTTTTAAAATTAAAGTTTAAATAAAAAATTCGACCTTTAACTTTGGTATTCGCTTGATTGTTTTAAGTGGCCTTAGTACCCGTAATACCCTCAATGATTTGATAGTATTCAGATTCTTTCCAGCTGAGCCTTCAGCGCCACTGAAAGAGAAAAAAAGAAAGAAGATGAAATGAATCATTTTTAAAATGGAATTTTAACTTAAAAATAAAATTACAAAGATCATTTTAAAAAAGTTCTCTTCTGGCTACAATATGTTAGCATCACAATAAGTAAGTTTTTAAGAAGCTTACGCAAATGAAAAAGCAACAAGAGCGCAAAATACGACGATACCATCGAGCAAATTCCAAAAATCACGACAATATGAGCCTGGATGTAGTAGCACTCCTTGGTCTATCAGCTAAAATATTTCATTTTCGGGTACTCTCTGGTAAAAAATGAAAACAGAAGTAAAAAATGAAAGCTTGAATAACGTTCAATCTACTATTATGAGTTGAAATAATAATTAATTATTATTGTCAGTTTAGATTCATTAAAAGTTAAACAGACTACGCATAATAATTTATGACAGTAATTTAAAATCAAAAATTTGCAAATTTTACAAAAAAATCAGAATTATGAAGTCTTATCAGAAATCGAAGATAAAAAGCGAAAGTTAAATTAATTAAATCATCAATTAATAACCAGATGTTCTTAAAAATTTTATGATATTATTAAAAATTCATTTTTAATGAAAGTAGATAAAAATCCAACTTTAAGGCACATTTCTAGAGCGAAAACACCCGTGAAACAGTAATCCATGTACTGAAGTACTGTATTTCTAGGTGCGTCATCATCTACCGGATCCTCTGCCGAGAGTGCTATACTGGAGAAACAAATTACGGCCATTACTAACATTTCAAAATATTTCGTTGATACTAGCGAATGAACCAATATACGAAATCTGTAACTTTACTGATAACACTAAAAAGTTAAATTAAATAATTTAGGTATTTAAGGTAGGATAAAAGCATTTAAAAAGTTTAATAGTATTCATTTACCATTAAAATTTTCGTAATATCAAAGATTTTGTTAATAATTTTGAGAAGAATTTGAAAAAAAAATTGAAGTGACTAATAAAGCTTACGGATTTGTTGGTGAAAAGATAAACATTGAAGAGAATGGTACCATAGGTTTTGGACCACCAAACGGACTTTCTTCTTCCTCATATTCCTCTGGAGGTATTTATTTTAATATAACAATTAATTAATAGTGCATATTTTTAATATTAAAGATAGAGCAATTAATGTATTGATGCATTAATGATATTTACATTGCAAATTCTCTTAACTTATCAACAATTTTACAATATATTCCATGCAGAATAGGGAAACACGCTATTTCAGTGATTTTCAAGATATTTAAAAGGACAAAGGTCAGGTTTTGCAACAATTTTAAAGATATATTTAAGGAAAATTATCGATATTATTTAACTGTATTTCGTTTCACTCGAAAGTTGTAATAAAATGAAGTAATTAATAGTATTTCAGTTGAGTTTTCAATTTTAATATTTCAATTAATCTCATTTCAATTGAGAATTTATTATTGGAACAAAAAAAGTGATACCGTCTATTTCATTTTGCATTTCCGGTATATTACCAGCCGTTTTATCCTCCATATCGATAGCACATTGTTCGCTATCCTCAAACTTTCATCATTACGGTATAAAATATAATTATTTTCCATTATTTATCATTTTAAATCTTTTTGTACACTTACAATACTTATTTTACTTCTGTAGACTATAATATATCTATAGCTGGAGGAGGAGTAAGTAATAATCGTAGATTTGTGATTGCGGTACGTGAAGTAAAGTTTGAATGGATAATTACGAAATCAACGTTAATTACATATAAATGATGAGGAACATTTACATCAACGTCAATTACTTTAAGAATTATGTTGGATAAAAGGTACTTGTTCATCAAGACTTTCCGAATCATCCGGTAATTCATTAACCCGTTCATCCGCTTCTTCAGCTGCTGTTAATTCTTGTGCGTTTGCTAAATTATCCACCGCGATAGCCAAGAAAACATTTAGCAAAGTATCTGCAAAATGGATTAAAGATTATTTTCCCTCGAAATCATTTAAGGAATAATCTTTATTTAAATTTGATAATAAAAATTTTATTCATTCACTTACAATTGCCAAAAAGTACGAGTACAATAAAATAAATGCAATAAACCATGCCACCGCCGTATATACCACCCTGTGATTCAATTGCTAAATACATCACTTCATTCCAATCCTCTCCCGTTAATATCTGAAAAATAATTTCTTTCTAATTTACTCTTTCCTTATCACTTGTTCATTCCCCTTGTTTACCTAACATTTGTATATTTACTTATTTAATTCTCTGTGCACACACAAAAGGTGTCGCTGAAATCATAAGGAAAACGAATAATGATGAAATCCTTTGTTCTTGAATTAACATTGTAAGTAAAATTACACGCCCTTTGTGGTAATCTTCAAATTACCATGATCCTCCCTCCATCAGAATAAAGAAATCATGAGCTCCAGAAGTACTGCTAAAGATTTGCTTCAAAGAGAGTGGCTGGCTAACGAGAGGTAAAATGGTTTTCTACTGTTAATATTGTCGAATTGGTAATGTTAATGTTTTATTGTTGTGTCATTGTATGCTATCAAATCTGAATTTATTACCCAAGTTTGAGGTACTACCTGAGCGTAACGGTTACCACATCTGTCTGATGCAGAAAGCCAGCAGTTTGATTCCCCACAAATACAAGAGAACTCAATCTTGTTAAGGTCATAGATCAACGACAAAAGGAAACATTTTTCATATTTTTAAATCATGGCAGCAAATAAACATAAAATAATCTCAGAATTAAAAAAGTTGGCATATTTACAGAAAATAAATTATAATTAATTTTTTCCGATCTTAAGATAGTTTGAACAATTGATCAATAAAAATTCTACCAATCGCTATTAATCAACATTTATCGTAAAAAAATATACTGTTATTTTTGATATTTTAGTATTTCTTATCATTGCCTAATCATTATAAGCCATTATAATTTAGTCATTCTATCGTATGATGCATGTCAACGAACACATCAATTTTATTTCACAAAGATTTAAATTTTTGATTAATTACCTTTGATCAATGATAGATAGAAACAAAGTCATATTGAAAATAAATGGCTTATAAGTATACTGTCGGATCAATAACTATTACATCGAATTGTACATTAAATTATATTATTTTAGTAATGAATTAAAGCATTAACCTGGAAGACTGTAATTAAGGCCACTGGGAATGTATCGAAATGAGTATACGGATGTCCAGATGGAAAATTAAATCTGGAATTAAAAAAGATAATAAAATATTCGTTTAAATGAACAGGATAATTACTTCACGTTGAAATAGCTACAGCTTCAAGACCTAATTTAAACTTTAGCGACTCTTACGTTATCAGTGTTTATATTATCAATGTTCGCTATAATTATTAACAAATAAAAAAAGATAATAATTCCAGTCTCTTGATTAAGATCACTTGCATTATATCTTGAATAAAATCACGCTCTTTTACTCTCGATTAAGAATTAGCCTAATCTCTTGGTCAAAATTATATATCCGTATTCAACTGTCAATATTTCTTGACAGTGATAATTTTTCATCGATCATTTTTGACCTTTCAATTTGTCATATCAAAAATAAGTTGTACCAAATACTTACTTTCCACCGAACAGTTGCATACCCAATAAGGCAAAAATAAGAATGAATAAGAAGAGGAGGAATAATAGTGAGAGGATAGAACGCATTGAATTCATAAGTGAACGTACAAGGTTACGCAATGATATCCAGTACCTGGAAATTAGTAAAACGCTTCATTTGATGTATTCAATAGGTAAAAAATACTGGTAAAGTATTAAAAGCAAAAATTTTCATTTATCTCTTATTTTAGGACGAAAGACATGTTATAAATATTGAGGTATTAACAACAAATTCGTGGTCGCAATAATATTTGCGTCAAAAAAGGATGAAAAATACATGGCCATTAAATGCTCGCGCATATATACCATAATAGTAAATCTATTACAATATTTTGTTCTAGTTAATTCTTGATTTTTTTTGAAATGTAATCAAGAAGGAGAAAAAACTGTAGGTGTGAGAGAAAACCTACGAAGTGAGCTTGAAAATGCGCAATAGTCGCAAGGCTCGAAGTACAGAAATACCAAAAGAGCCACCCTTTAATTCTGCCCAAATTATTTCAAAAGCACTGCCAACAATAACGATACAATCAAAACGATTGAATTTCGATGCAAAGTAAACGCGATGACCCATTGCAAATAGTTTCATTAACATTTCACATATAAATATCCCCGAAAATACATATTCCGCATACTCTGTAATATATTTGCGCCAATTGCGCAACTTTAGATTCAACGGACATTACCGCCAATTAATAACTGTTGCTATTTTTTCCATGAAAAACGGTGCATTTATAGAGATTAAGATATGCTCTATAGAGTTTTTTAGTATTAAATAATTCATCATTGGATAGTTCAAAGACTGGAAGAAATATTAGTTTCAATGAGTTTTATTTTACAGTTAATCTAGTAATTTCCTACAACGTTTTTAGCGGACAATTTAAAATGTTAGCTATTATGTCTTGAAGTTTCCGAAGAAATCACCGAAATTAAATTTTTCAGATTTGTTAAATCATAAAATAAAATTTTAAATTCAGTAAAGACATACTTAGAAATTCGGTGAACCATTCCGGTTGTCCATAATGTTCTGAAGCAACGCAGGCAGTATTGAGGAAGACTAATGTTATAACAAGCCAATAGAATACTTGACTTTTTACGATAATTCTCATTTGAACCCTTGAAAATTATATTTTTAATTTTCTTCTATACAGCAACGTTGATATTCGACTTGCTAGGAGAAAATACAAAATCAGAATTAATTCCCAATTCTCATATCCATCAAGTGCTGTTGCAATCATGAAATCGATGTTAATAGTCAAAAACCGTTCTTCAATAAAATCTTAAACCGTTTCGTTACAAAATCAACCATATCACTGTCTTTGAATAATTTAGTATTTATTATAAAGGAATGATTTACTTCCAAACTGTCTAAGTAATCAAGTACTGTTGTTATCATAAAACTGATGTTATATCTTCACCGTCGGCTCTCTCTTCAAAGGACATTATCACTGCTTCACTCTTCACTCATCTCTTGCATCTCTACACCATTATCATTAACTTCTCTTTGTTTGCATCATTGCTCATTTACTCCATCTCTTCTCTGTCTGCATGATTTTTCATTCATTGTCTCTATTATACGCCTGACCACTCTGCTCTCTCTAGACAATTCTCTGCTGTCTACTGCGTAGTACTACTCAGACACTCAAATCAATTTCATCATTACTGTCGTCGATGATAACTTATCCCATTACTTAATTACGAATCGTAATTAATCACAACAAACAATGCTTTAATCAGTTTAGATAGGAACATTCATCTCTTGAAACCGTAATGGTTACTGTAATCGTTCTTTGTCTGTAAAACAGTATGCTTAATCCATCAATTTTCACGACACATTCTATTTCTATTTAAAATTAACTTCAATTCTATATCTCACTAATTATCCTATTTGCAATTTACTAATTATCTTATTCGTACCGACTGAATTGTTCATACAGTTAACATATACATGAGAGACAATAAATCATTCCCAGGTAATGGTTTAATCATTTTCTTAACTAGTCCAATTACTAATCATTGTCGAGGAACCTGAAATGTCGAGAAACCTCCCGAGCTGAATCTCTAACTTCGAATATTTACTTTTCTGTGTATGGTATTTGTAAAATGCAAAGCACCATCACGGACACCTTATTCTTCATCACCCATCTCCATGTTCCCAAAGACTGCTTGCACCTCAGTGTTTCAGACACCATACGCCCATTCTACAGTTCCACACCTTCTCTTCGGTAGAACCATTCCTTCTCCAGTAGCCTTCATGCAACCTTCCCACCTTTCCAAATCCATCCTTACTACATATCATGCCCTCTCCTCCCAGACCGACCCATTTAAGTACCACAAAAGCGCTCAGTTTGGGTCTTCTCTCATCTGACAGGCTTCCCAACTAGCTTCCTTCATTCTTTACATCTGTCTTTTGTATTACATAAGTATTACTCTAATAAATTATATACTTCAAAATAAACGCTCTTCACTAGCTTCTTTCATTCTTCACACCTATCATATCACCTTCCACAACAATCTTTGCCATAATCACGATTACGATTGCCTTACCGTAATTCCTCTCATATCATTCATCAGTTTTGATCAGCAAGTTTCATAATTTAATTTAGTCGAAAAACAGATAGAAAATTCGAAAATCAAACCTCATATGTCGTATTTTCTTATATATCGATCCACAAAAAGTTCGTCTTACTTTTCTACCTTAATCATTTTTTTATTGTAGATGAGAATTTCTATATTTCTGTTAGCTTAAACTTATATTCATTAAATAAATACTACAAATCGTTACCTATATTATGATTCAGAAAACAGATCTATTTATTGCTAAGTTTATTACTCATTGATATAGGAAATATTACAGGTACTGCTTACCTTCTTCATTCAGATAATCTTCCTCATCCTCTTCTTCTTCCTCCATATCCTCTTCCGTTTCAGTACTTTGCCGCTTGTTTGTTTGCTTTAATTTTTTTGCTGCAGTACGTCGTCGTGCTGGAAAAGATATTTTCATCTCATTAAATTTTTCATATTTTATAAATTTAATCCTTTATGGCTATAAGAGTAAGTGTTTCAATCAATGCGTGTAACAGATTGAGTATAATGTAATATTGACATGTATTATCAAAGTTCTATCAAGTTGCATGTTTTATGTTGCATGACGAACTTCAAACCTTCCATAATAGCTGCTTTTTCTTCTTCAGTAGTTCGTTCTTCTCTCAGAATCACTTCTTCAGCGGTTAGAATCCATTCCAAATAACCATTCAGTTCGCGTTCAATTTGCTGTTGCCTACGTAATTTCAAGAATTCACGACGATTCTCAACTCTTTCACGTTCCTTCGCAAATTCACTGTAAATTCTTAATTGGCTAATTTTTTAAATTCAATTTCGAGACATTTATTCCCAAACATCCTATAATAACTAAATTGCTAAAATGATCGAAAAAAAATTTTTTAAATTTGGAAATTGTAATTGAAGAAAAACTTTAGTGATTTTAGGCAACAACTAGTTAACTGATGCTTATTGTTTTTATCACAATTTTCTATAAAACTGTTAATGTATCCTTAATTAATTCTTGGACCAAAAACATTTTAAGTTTGACAGACGCAATTAACATAGATGGCATATGACATAACAAACAAATATGAAGATTGATGGATAAATAAGCAATTTGGTGATTTATTTATAAAGCTAATGGAAAAGTATTCTTACTTTATTCGTGTCACTTATGGTAATAAATACGATGATTTAAATTATTGAAATTTGTGTTTAGTCAAAATTAAAGTATTGAAATTTGAAAAAAACTTGAATTTTGAAAAAGTAGAGAATCCTTATCCCAGTGGAAATGAACAAAAAGAGGGAAAAACAAAGTGAAGGTAAGAAAAAGCTATATTCTAGGAATTCTAAATATTTCACATGGTGTTTCTATTCGGGCCTTAAAAATAATTGATATGTAAAGAGATATAACTAGAATTTATTAATGAAGTATTCCTTTGCTTAATTATCAACAATTGTCTTAATTCTGGGAATATAGTACCGATTTGTAAAGTTTTAAAATACTTGCAATCTTTATAAACTGCTGAAGATGTGAAAGAAAAAAATGAATTTACCCGGACAAGACACCAAGCACCAAATTGAGCATAAAAAAAGAGCCAAGAACAATTAGAGGTATAAAATAAGCCCAATTGTATGTACTACCAAGTGAATCATTCGTCTGAAATTAAAGAATCTTTTTGATTAAAATTCAAGTTTCTTCACTGTAAAGTACATAAATCCGGTATTTGCTGCACTTGTATATAGCAAATCATAATACAAAACTGTAAATCTACTATTTGAAAAATTTTAACGGAACTAAACAAAGTTCACATTTTTAGGTTTAAAAACCATTTTGTCAGTTTTCCTTTTTAAGCTTGCTAATATTTATTTGAAATAAGTAACTGTTCTGATATTGTAATGTTATGCAATCATATCACAATTATCTCCTCAAATTATCTTTCGAAATTATTCAGTAAGCTAGTGTTAAGCAGAGAAAAAGAAAAAATTCAAATATCCGTGCTAATGTTTCATTTATTTTGAATACAATCAGAGGAAAGTCTTGGAAATTATCGGGAAGTACCGTCTATCGGTAATTTTTCATATTATCAGTTATGCAGGAAAGAATTGATAAGAACTGACATAGTACATCACAGTAGTCCATCCTTCCATAGTAATACATTGAAATACAGTAATCATAGCAAATGCAATATTATCAAATGAAGTTATGCCGTAATTTGGCCCAATCCATTGAGTAAGACATACTGTACCTTCAACTTCACAGTTATATGCACCCGTTGCTGCTGATTTATTCGAACTGTAACAATTATCATCTATTATCATTTCAAAAAGATATAAGATAACTGTTAAATTTGACATATCATAATTACATATTTCAAGTATTTATCTATTCACACTATTAGTTAAATTTTTTGCTAAAATTTTTCTCAGAAAAGGAAAGTAAGTATTAATTAGTATTTATTAACGAGTAAGTATTAATTAGATGAATGAGTAATAATTTACCTAATTAATACTTGTTATTGAATTATAAATGATAAAAATTAAATTATATCGAATTTCCTTTCTCAAGGAAGAAACAACTAACCATGGAAATGGACGTTCACTGAGATTTTCAATTTCACCATACGCATTATAACATGCAGAGTGGAATATACCGGAATAAAATTCTAATCCAATAATTGCAAATATTACGATAGCAAAAAGAACTAATAAGCCAATTTGTAACAATGGCGCCATTGCATATAGTATTGATTTTAATACCACTTGTAAGCCTGTTAAAGGTTTAGGAATAGATTGTTAGTTTTAAATGCTATTTTAGAAAATGTTCTAATTTTGAGGCTCAAATTTTGGATATTACAATGGCTAAACGGATAAAATGACAAAGATTAAACCGTGTGATTAAAAATCCAAAAATTTTTAATTATGGATAAAAATTGTAAGAATTGAAATAAGGGCTAAGAATTTAAGTGTAGCAGAATGGAATTGCAGGAAATATTTACTCGGTATGCCGGAGACAAGTTTGAGTGGCCTGAGGACACGAACAGCTCGAAGTGTCCTTAAATCGACCGAACCCCGTCCTTCGCCATCCGACGACGTAAAAGGCAACATTGTTACAACACTGAAACTTTTTCAGGTATTTAAATATTATCATAAGAATTAAGCATTTAGCTAAAACAATGAATGTAAGCATGAAACGATAATGAATCACAATGTATATTATATAAATGTTACTGTACTTATTACTTTCCTTTCAAACACCAATTCATTGTTCATTTTATTTTCTTAGTTTTTGTATTCATCGTAATAAATATCTGATGATATTGAAAACAAACAAGTTAGCAAAGGGCTATATAATTTTTAATTTAAAAGGTGATAAATTGATAGGAAGCAGAAGAAAAACATGACTTGCCCTGAGGCAACAACAATAAAATCCATAATGTTCCATCCGGAGCGGAGGTATGATCCTTTATGAAGAACAAATCCAAATGCTATCACTTTTAACAAAAATTCAAAGCAAAAAATGCCCATGAAATACGGTTCCGTATACTCCTAAAAAAATAAGATTGAATTGATAAAATAAAGCTATTTCAATCAAGTTTAATTGATAATGATTGGGATAATTTTAGATCTCATATACAGGATAATGTAATTCGATTGTTTGATGAGCGCTCTTTTTCACGATCACACCTGATCAGGTTTCATACAAATTTAGTGTTTATCCTGCTTATGCTCATAATAACAAAAAGCATTCTAGAAGTAGTAGTCGTGCTTGAAATTATAATCAAAATTTAACATGCTTTGAGTAGATTCTGTCGCTAACCCAATAATTTACACTTGAACAATAAAGTAATGCTTGCTAATTTTTCAATAATTTTGTGATAATACATTTCATATTATCAGTGCTTATTTCTTTTCTTTTCCCGATAATAGGTTGCAAGAAAGAGAAATTATTTCAATAAAAAATCATTTTTCCTTTTTATTTTTATTTTTTATTTTATTTTTATTTTTATTTTATTTTTAGTTTTCCTTTCTACTTATTTCTTTTTTTTCATTTGATAAGTTTAATTTCATTTCTAAAATAATAAGTTTCTAATAAAATATATGTTTCAGTGAGATTCCCAGCCAATCAAAAATCGTTTAAATTGTATATTTAAATAATAGAAATGGAAGAAACTGTTTTGGTTGTAATAATAGAAAAAAAAGAAAATTTTTTAATTAAAAATGAGATATGATTTTAGCATCAGAAATTTGAAGCTTTTTCGCCTATCTTTTTTCTTTTATTTTTTTCCATCATCAAAATACGTATCTCATAATCGGTCAGATAATGGAAAATTATCAACGAGCTGATAATTTTAGAGAAATTTTCTCCAAAAGTTTTGGAAACAAGAAAAAAGAAATTTCGAGAATTTCTGAAAAAAATCTCAAAATTTCGAAGAAAAAATATTTCTATAAATTATAGAGAATAGCTGATTAATGCGTGACAACAGTGCAAAGAAATTTAAAAATGCATGAAGAAAATCAAATCTTCGTTGAATTTTAGGAAATATACCATCTATAAGATGAAATTCAACGAGAATGAGTAATTTTTCAGAAGATACAAGCGAATAATTATTTTTAAAGTGATAGATAGGATTATATGTTGAACAAGATTAGTTGTTAAGCAAGACTAAAGTGATGATCATTCAATTTTCATCATTTTGAATTTATAGTTTATGGCATAATTTTATGATCTGTTTGGCAGATGTGTTAAATGAATATATGGCTTAATGATAAGTTAGTTCAGTCACTTAATTATTGTTGAATTTTAGGATGCGAGCAAAATTATATAGCATTTATGTCTATACGATTAATCGATTGATTTCTATTCTCAATATTAAGCTACAAAATTAACAAATCGCAAAATTTCCTAAATTTGAATTCCATTTTATGCTTTTATGCTTTTATTAATTTTCTAATTTTAAAATGTCAAAGTACAATCAAAACTTAAGATATAAAATTAAAATTGCTGAAGAAAAATTTTACTAACAATTAAAAGATGAAGTAAAATTACGATTTCAAAATTATACATAATTTATGAATCGTTTCAAATTGATTTCCGTCTTCCTATCTGCAACGTTTATTCTTAAAATTTTTGAAAAAAGTCTTTTTTACTATGACTTCCAATATAATAATTTTTCATTACCATTCCTAACCATTCATTCAACTTATTCTTTCTAGAACAAGAAAAAAAACTTTATTTCACATTTGATTTTATTGACATATTTTCATTTCCAATTTATAGAAATGTTCATTTGTTTGTTTTCACCTTTTTCATTTTATAATCAAGCACATTACTAATTCATTAATACTACTTCTTTGTACTGGTAATATTACTCGTTGAACAATAAGTAATCGATATGTTTAATGTTTACTCTTAATTTTTCTCTATTGCAAGCACTTTTTCATATAATTTATAGACCGTAATCGGAAGAAATTAGAATACGAAGTGATTTTCATGATTCTTTCTGTATTACTGTTTATTACTACGATTAAAATAATATCGAACAAATTCCTTTTCCCTTTCCTTTTCATCACACTGTTATCTATTTACTGTATATGTGATATTCCATTCATTTTCCTTCTATATATTTAAGTGGTATTTTGTTTTCTTACTGTATGCGCACGTCACATTTACTGTACGTCTGCGTGAATACGCCACACTTCTGCGTGATCTTCTATGTGATATTCCTGACCTAATTTACACAGAAAAAATTTTTCTCTCAATTATTAATCAATTACTATCAGCAATCTTTTAATTAATGAGTATTAAATGAAAGGGAAACTTCGCCAGAAAACTCTAACACTTAAAACTATCATAATTTCAAATAAAAAACTCACTCATCTTGCTTTGATCAAGCAATCACTGAAAATCACGTCATTGAATTGAATATTTAGACAAAGGGAAAAATGAATGATAAAACAAATGATAGATCAATTATTCATCGCTTAGTTCAAAATTAGCACAAAAGATTAATCGGAATTAAATTTTGGAAACTTTTTCTTTTTATATTGTGATCTGTCTTATTACAATTTTAGATTGCAGTAAGTGTGCAAAATAATAAATTCGATGAAATTATCATTTTTGATAGATTAGTTCTTTTCATGAAATTCATTTCTGTTTCCCTTTCCTTTTTTTCGTTTTAAAGATTGAATAAAATTTTTTTTTAAAATATGAAATTATGAAGGAGGAAATCACATTATCATAAATGACGTGTTACGAGCCATAAGTTTCCCAAATAAAAACTTAATATTATTGCTGATATTGCAAGCATAAGAGAAATTGTCAATAAATTAGACAAGTTTTTCTTAAGCATGCAATGTAATTTTAATGCAATACAGTAAATTTATACAGAATTGGCATTCATTTCACAAGCTAATACTTTGCAGTGAACATTTATAAAAGTTTCTTATACTTAAAAATTAGACTAATTTATTAATTATTCAGATTATTTCAAAGGACATATTCAATGTGTGATTTATAAGTAACCTTCTCACCTATTTTCAAGAGTTTGCAAAATATGAGCAGTAAAGCGGTAGATTCTAAAAACTCCTTTTCTCTCTTTTTCCCTCTCTCTCTCTCTCTTCTCAAAATTGCTATACTAATGGAGCGGATATGCTTGTAATTTTCAATGCACATTTGATGTTTATTTTGAATAAATTCCTAGCTTCGTCAACAAATTTCTCAACCTTACTCTTAAATGATGACATTTTTAAACTCTTGAAGCAATAACCACTCTACCAAGCGATTCTCAAGGGAATAAAATTTCTCTCGAATTTTTTCCCTTTTTCAATTCATGGTATAGTTGTATTGATACGTCCAAAATTTTCATTATTTTCACAATTTATAGCAAAATTTTTACAACTTATTTGAAAATGCAATAGAAATTTCAAAGTTTTTGATAAAAATTTGTTGAAAATACATTTTTCACACCCTAAACACATATTTTATTTCAAAAATTAGAAATGTGAAAAAAGAAATATCCTAATCATTATTATCATTTGTATCATTATTAATCATTGTTAAATTTGATAAAGCATACAGAAAGAAATGCGCAGTGATATGAATGAACAAATTTTTCATTTAATCAAAAATTGTTGCAAATTTTTGAGAGTGAACAGAAATGATCGATACAATCCCAAAAAAATGATAAATGAAAAGGAATTTGAAAAAATATTAAATTTAAACAAAAAGATCAGATAAATATTTATCAGAATGAAAGAAAGTAATTCTTCTAAATCAATCTTATAAGAAATACTGATTACCACCCCCTAAAGAATTTGAGATTGTATAAGCGATGAGCATTACTGCAATTTAATTAAATTTCATTTAATATATTAAAGTTTTTGATTGCGGAAAAGAGATTTCTTTATAAAAATTACTATAAAAATCAGTACTACAATATTGTTGGAATTTGTTATAAATTTTTGACATCTTAAAATGTTTTATATGAAATTGTAAACTTAATACAGGCAATAATTTATTTTTTCAACAGCTTGCTTTATATTTCTAATAGTTTCAAGTTTTCAAAATATCGCTTATCACCTCTTCCTTCCTTGTCGTTAAATGGTTTTATTATGAAATAAATCATCAACTGATTCAAAAATACATATCCTATTGCCTCAGGGCACTTCCTCATCTGTGAAAAATAATGAAGTAAAATATAAATTGGATGAGAAAAAATATACAGAAAGAACGAATAAAATATCAGTTTTTAGATCAATTGATGATCGATCAGTTTCGTGATAATAACTTTTAATTTAGCCTTAACGATGAAATGAATGAAATGGCTTAGTTGTAATTGTTTAATTATCTAAATATGAATAAAAAAATTATTATGAAAAGAAATGAAATGATTAATTAAATTATTATCAATGTAAATAAGAGAGATAAAAATGAGGAATTGGAAGAGAGTGAAGACAGGAGAGAAAGAGAGAGAGAGGACGAGAAATGGATATTGGCTATTTATAGATTTCGATAAACAACCTAAGTATTTACTTATTTTAATAGATCAGTTTTATTTCCTTTTTATAATAAAATGATAGGAAATACTTTTTTTCATTGTTTCTTTTATTTCACTTCATTTTTTTACCATGCATTTAATCAATAGAATGGGAAAAAGATTAAAAACAGCAATGAAATACTTGAAGGAATTTAATTTTATACTTCCTATTAAAAATTTATTAATTAGAAAAAATATTGACATTTCTTTTTCCTTGAAAAACAACATTATATTATGGAAAATAATGAAAATTATATGTAATGTAAAAGGAAAACCGGAAGAAAAAGCAAAATTATCGGGAAATTAATTAGTTATACGGCATTTTTATCACTGATTTACTCCTAATTATGCAAATTTTTGAATAAAATATGTAATAATCAATAATTTTATGAATGTCAATAGAAAAAAAAATATTCTATCAGTTAACCTTTATTCTATGAGAAAAAAATCAATCAATATGATGCATGCAAGCATGCAATTTTGCCTAATAATTCATCAAAATATCACTTTTTACATTATCATTTTAGAAATCAATTATTCGAGAAATTTCTAGAGCAAAATTAATTTTTATTATAAAATTGCTAAAGAAAGAATATAAGACACTTTTTAAATGAATAAAATAATCAACGAAAAAAATGATTGAAAAAGAAAGATTGAAAAATTACTGAAAATATTGAATTGTGTAAATGGAATACAAATACAATCAGTCAAAAAATTTCATTAATTTTTTTCTTTTGAATTAATTATTAGAATTGAAATTTTTACTAACCAACAATTCGGCAAGTGGCATTTTATCATTTTTTGGAAGATGCTGTTCAAGCGCAAGTACCACGCAATTCCCGATAATCGTTAGAAGGATGAAATATTCGAAAGGTCCCCATTCAATGATTGCTTTAGCATTTCGCCGGATGATATTATCCTCGCTGAATATGAATAATGATGTTGGACCCTAAAAGCGAAAATGCATTTAACTGATATCCATATGAATCTCTTGGCTTTTTAGCTGAAATGCTAAAATGTTAGCTTCTTTTTCCCTAATCAGATAGGCTTATGTTTAATTTTTGTGAAGTGTTTCATCATTAATTGAATTACTGATGATAAATTACTGAATTTTTTGAAATGATTTAATCATATCTGATCAATAATCTCGCATAAAGTAATAACACCCTTTTTTCTTTGCTTATTTTAGATCAAAGAGAAAAAAAACTAGTGCAATTTTTCAAAACTAGGTAACCTGTAATATTATCATTCAGTAATTCACTCAAATCTGTCCTAATTATTTGTCCAGCAAATACTGTCTTTTGAGGGTTTGTTTTCTTAATTACTTATCCAATCTTATGGATAAATAAAATATAATATGAAATAAATGATGGAAACTTCTTTTCATTCATTGATGTCTTAATTTATAAATTAGAAAATTTGTGTGAAATCATTTCTGCTTCCCATCACTGCTCACTAAAAACTGTCAAATACCACGCTTTCAATTGCAGCCATAGCTTAATTCCATGAAATTGAAAATCAGATTCATTTCTCCTTCAACATGCTGTTGCTAAATTAGCAAGCATGATTTAGCGGTGTATGCTTATTTGTCACTTCGATCATTGATGATTTATTACAATTATTTCAAAACTTGATGGAAGAAACGATAAATTATAATTTGTTCGTTTCACAAAAGTGATATCAGTATCAAAATTTGATTTATGAAAACAAATGAGTTCATCATGCTAATGTTTTCATTATATAAATTCCATTACATACGCCGCATATTTCATTTTCGAAATTTCTCTTATCGGCGTTAAAATTTAAATTTTATGGATCAATCGAGAAAATACATAGCATGTTATTAGTGATTTTGAACATGTAAAAAATGAAATTTGAAAACTACAATAATGATTATTGTGCAAGAATTATGTAAATTGCATTAATCTCTTTTCGTTCCAAATGAATTCAGTTGAAAATTCAAGAAATTTAATTTAAATATTTTCGTTAGCATTTCTTATTTATCAATTTTATCGTTTACAGAATGATTACTTATCATTTTATGCTTTATTAATTATTGGCCAAATGATTTAGTAAAAGAAAAGGGAAAAGTAATTGGAGGGGAAAAAAGTAGGAGAATTTTAAGGAATGAAATAATTTTAACTGTTTTTAACTATTACTTTGCATCAGCATAATTAACTTTGTAATTATAAATACCTTTATAACAGTAATTCATTTTTTCTTTGAAAGAAAACAAGAATTATTGTATCTTAAATACTTACATAAGAAGAAGAGAAATCAGTGTATTAGTAATGTCATATTGCTTATTAAAATTATTAAGTAAGACTTAGAAGTCATTGACCATTCATTGAATCGTACTGTTATCATGATCAACATTGATAAGTAAGTTATCATTGTGATAGCATCCCTACCATTCTCTGTTGATCTGCTCTTTGTTGCAGTCAAGTGAAGGTTAAGTTGAAAGCTAACTTTTTCTTTGGATGTTGAATGAAGCAACGATCTTCGTCCAATGCTGAAGCCATCAGTCGTCTGATTCTGCTCTCTCCTCGCTTCTTCTGCTGCTAACCTGGCAATTTCATCAATTCCAAGTGTCATCATCGATTTTGTTGTTAGATTGCTTTTTCCTGATTCTTTACTTTCTAATAAATTAAAAATTCATCGTAATAAATTTAATTATTTTTTTTCCTGGAATATTCCTCCGAAGCAATCCAAATATAATTTCTTTCTTTTCCTTCTTTATTTTCCATAGAAAAGAAAGCGAACAATTAA
>JABVXU010000855.1:0-17969 GCA_013365365.1 Cruorifilaria tuberocauda
TGAAATATAAAGATTAGAAATAAGCATTTATAATTGAAATCTAGTTTCGAGAAGGTTCTCGATAATTATAGTAATGGATTGGTCAGTTAAATTGATCATAATGATAATTTGATTATTTTACATAATTGATACTTGAATTGTTACTTAAGCATGATTTAAGTATGCTTAAATCAGTTCCCAATTGAATCGATTTGAATTTAATTAAACCATATAATTAATTTTTTCAGTTGATCATAATGATAATTTTGAAATAGTAATGAATTGATCGATTAAGCTTACTTTTAGCAAAATGCAATGAAAGCTTAATCTATGCTTATCAGTTAGTTATCAAAATTATCAAGATTTCATTATTTACTACATATTGTTTTAGTGATAACATATTCTTATATTTGAAAGAGAATTTAGTTAATCAAAATTGTTTACTTTTGATACAAAGTATTAATGCAAAAGAAAAAGAAATTAGACAATTGATTACACGTGAATTACTATTTCAGAATGGATTCGTTACCTCATCTAACAAATTACAGGTTTGTAAATTATTCTTACTATCACAATTTCACTCATGCATTACACGAGAATGAAAATATAATATCAAGTCAAGAGTTGCTTATTTGCACCATAAAGTCACACGTATCACTCCAATTACACGTACACTTACGCCAATTAACAATTCCACATTTTCTTTTTCAGTTTTTCATTTTAATCCATAACAAGTAATTGATATAATTTAGGCAGAGATTAAATATATTATTAATTACGATAAATATAGAAACTCGAGTTCGATTTATAATCTCTATTCTTATGATAATGATTAGTGCAATGTATGGCAAGATGAAGTAATTTTATCACTATTTTAATTAATTTAATGATGATTATTAACGTGTATCGTGATTTCATTCGATATTCTTATTCGTGATATGGACGAATATCTTGATAATATTGTTCACGTGAAACGATCACGCTCACATTTAAACTAATTAGCATAAAAGAAATATTTTAATAATATGAAAAATCAAATAATATCATTCAAGCAAAATATCATTTACGTGTAACGATAAATTCATCCTTGCGTTTACGTCTAAATAACTTTATCATTCAACATACATAAAATATTGTATTAAGTATCTCGAAATAGCATTTCAATGGTAGCATTATTCGTTTACTTACAAAAATGACGTAATTTTATAAAATTTAACTCTTTAAATATTGATAATTCTTTTAATGATAATTTGAAATTAACAAAAAATACGGTGAAAAAAATTTTTTTAATTTTAAAAAATTTTAATGAATTTTTAAAAAATAATAACTGAAGTGAACAACACAAAATGTTTTTGTTAATTTTTATCATTAGCACCTAACACGTACGTTGCGTGATTCTAAGCATTTATTTTATTTGTAAAAAAAATTTTTTTATTAGCATTTTTAAATTCAATAAGCAGTAATCTGATGAATTAATATTTCGATTACTTTGGCAGAATTTCAAAACTGATGAAATTTATATGATGATTAAATGAATTAAAATAATTTTAATTGTACTGGGTTGAATTGAATTGAAATGAATTGAATCATGTCGTAATAATAAGTCAGAAATTAAATGATTTCAATTGTTTGATCATAGTATTATCAGTATTATAAAGAAAGTGATAGAAAAAAGATTTCTCTTTCAAAAATAATCGCTATAATTTTTTTTGTAAAAATTAAAAAAACTAGAGTAAAATTACAAAAGAAAAGCTAATATTTAAAGCTTATAAAAAGCATACAAAGCTAATCGAAAGCTAATAACGATAATACTTTCATTTGATCAAAACTATTTTAAATTTAAAATTAAAACTTTTATTGAAATTCAAAATTGCTAAGTCTGATAATATTAATCTGACATATCGTTTCTACGATTTAAAAAAATTTCTTTTTAACAAATTTAAAATCATAGAAATGATTAGAAAGATTAATAACATAATAAGTAGTGATTTCCTTTTAAATTGCTTAAACTATTTAACATTATACTTTTTAAATTCTACCTTTAATTAAGTACCATACTTATATTTTTCGTAATTTTCCAAACTAGTTTAAATTTAAAATGTTAAATAGAATTTAAAAGTAACCATTTTTCTATTTTAATCCTTCAATTTTAGTATTTTATGTTTTTTTTTTGTTACAGGTATTTTATAAAATGAAATATGAGAAAATAGAAATAAAAAAAGGAAGATGATGAAAATCAACGAACCAAAATAACCATTGGTCATTCAAAAATAAAAATAGAAAAAAAAAATCAGGCCATTGGACAAATTACTGATGTAATCCTTCATGTCAACCACAACAATATTTATTCCACAAAAAAACTTTTTGTAAAGTTTGATTTCCATGAACTCCCATCCTCCTTTCAATTGGTACTTCATTTACAATTCTCTTAGCTTAGCTTTTAATAAGTATTATTTAGATTTATACGCTTTCAATTTTTCATTCCTAGGTTCTGTGAGTAAAGAATATATAATTAATTTTTTAATTTTCTCCTAACTTACTCTCATTTCCCGCGACGAAAAAGTTTTGTAAAGTTTGTTTTCATAAAAATCTTTTCTTCAGAATTGATTTTTTTTATGCTTTGGAAATAGCAGCAAGCTTAATTTGATTCACTATTAAATTGCACAACTAATTAACATTACCTCTTAAATTTCATTTTTAATTAAGCACCATATTTAGTTTTTAATTATTGCATACTAAATTTGTTTTCAGTTCAGTAAAAAAACTTAATAAATTCAAAATATCAGGAAAACTTCTTTTGAAAATATTATTATTTTATTTCGGATAATTGTGAAAATAAATTTAGTATTCATATCTTTCTATTAATTTTGTAAAGAAATTTAATTATTTTTACTTTTTTCAATAACTACTATGCTTTCTAAATAATTACTTAAAAGTAAAGTTAATCATGCTTTTGATTTATCATAAATTTTAAACTGATCGAAATGAATTCAATCATTTCCGGTAATGAAATCGTTTAATTAGTGTGCTATTATTCTTAATTAATTATATTAATTATTTGAACTAAACAGCAAATTCAATTGGATACACTTGAAATTTAAAAGGAATTATCTCAATGTAAACACGTAGAATTGGAAATTCATTTTTTATTTCTACCTGATTTCTGCTACCTTACAATTTCATAAAGTAAATATTAAAATCAGAAGATAAATTAAAGTATGATCATGATTGACTTCAATTTATTATTTGTTTTGATAAAAGAGAGTAAAGCAACTTATGAGCAATCAGATAATTCATTAAACAAATCTTTGAAAGTGAATTAACAAAGTGATTCATACGTTGGCAAGATGAATCATTCAATCATTAAACTGATTAATCATCGTGCAGTTTACTTAACAATCTGTATTTGCTCTTTTTTTTCTGAATTGAATTTCAGGAATTTTATTTACTTGATTTTATCATTTTGCTTTTGTAATACTGTTTTTATCGTATCGTGTCGTATTTATCGTATTTTACCGTATTTATCGTATTTTACCGTATCTATCGTATTTTACCGTATTTATAGTATTTTTATTATCATATTTATCACATCGTTTCTATAGCATTTAATATGTTATGAAATTGGTTAAAAAATATTAAATATTTTCAATTATTCATATTCACTGCTTAATAATAATTAATGATACTTACTATTTAATAATCATTATTCATATTTACTCCTTAATAATAATTATTTAATTTAATTATATATTTTCAAATAGAAATTAAAATAAGCTAAAAATCGAATTGAGAAAAATACTTCGAAAGTTTAACTGTTAATCAAATTAAATTGAAAGCATTTTTTTTCTTGCTATTATCACTATTATCACTGTTAATTTTAGAACAAAGGAAATAAATCAAAGCAATTCAGATTCTTTTTTTTTCCCGAAGTATTTCATTTCATTACAATCATTTTCAATCTATCATTTCTCGCATTTCACTTTCGTTTTTTGTTTTTACAAGTTAAAATACTCATTAACTAAAAAATGATGACTTTCGGTATTTTCTCTATATTGCCATCTTTGGTAATATTCAGGTTTATTAAAGTAGAAATGATTTTTTTTTGCTTGCTGTCTCTTTCAACTTTTTTCTTTTTTTGGAAAAAAAAAGAAATTTTTTTGAGGAAAAACAGTAAGATATATTATTTCACGAATTTCATTTCGAACAGTTTTATTTCGATTACTTTTCTGTGTTTGTTTCAGAATTTTCACATTTTTCTTTTCTTTTTTCTTCGTTCCAATTTTTCTCCTCTTTTTTTTCATTTCTTCCAGTGTATTTTTACATATTTCATTTTTGAAAATAAAAATTTTTCAATTGCTACGTAAGAATTATACTATTAGTTTTCCATAAGTGACGTGAGTTATTCAGTATTTTTCGATAAAATTAATTATCAGAAAGCAATTTTTGATTTGTATTTTCTTGCAAAATTATTTATCAGGAAAAAATTTTTGAAATTTTCATAAATTTAACAATGAAAAATAAAGTAAGAAGAAGGTGAGTAAAATTTAAAGTGCAATAATTTTTTAGTTGAACTATTGTTGTGGTATTGAACGTAACAAAAATTTGTCTTATCAAAGTAATTATTGCACTTTAAATTGTTTAAAGATTTCGATAACTTTTGTAAATAAATCGAAATGAATAAATAATTCTAAATTTAAATAATTTAGAAAAATTGCAACTTTCTAAATTTGCTTTTTTTCTTGAAATTTTAAGTAAGATACTTAACTGCTGCTTGCAACGCAATTACTTTACGTTAACATTAAAGCAAATGTGAAACACGTTCATTCACGTGGAAAGTAATTTCATTATTTCAATCATTTCATTTTCATTCATTCATTAAGCTAATCTTGATTTATCAGATTTTCAGTATTCAATTTCTAATCTGGAAAAGAATGAAATTTGTAATTTGGATTTTCGATTTATTCTGCTAAATATAATAATATAATATAATTCAAGCAGTGGAAAAGATTTCCTTTCTTTCTTTTAAATTTTATTTAATTGAATTTTTACTGATTGCAGTTAATTTAATTTTTTATTTAATCTTTTTGATAAAATTCCAAAGCTTTTTTTTTAATTGAAAATTTTACATGAAATAATATCATTGCTTGAAGAAAACAAAAAGTTTCATAAAAATTTTAATATTCAATTCTTTCGATTTCTTAATTTACTTTTCTATTTTATTGGGTTTTTTTTAAATTTAAGTTCCTTAATTTTATCATTAATCATTGTAATACTGATAATGAATTTGTTGAACGATGAAATATAATTTCACGGAACTCAAACTTAATGTTCTCGAGCTATTTAATTATAATGTAATTTTGTTGAATTAAAATACAATTTCATTCAACCAATTAATGAAGTTGTAATTTCATACGACTCATTAATTAAGATGCAATTGATTATAATTTAACTCTTTTAACTAAACTAAACTAGTGAAGTTTTTTTAACTCTTAAATTAAATTATAATCACTTTTGACTTAATTTCATTGTATATAAATGGATTGGAATAAATTTATCAATTATTAAGTAAGTGACTGATAACGATGATTTTCACTTTGGTCTTTTTTCAAACTTTTTCTTCTTTTTTGGCTTATTGCAAATTTATGAGTTCCTTTAATTCTTCCATTTCCACTTACCTACCTTGTTCTCGACTTTTTTCACTGTTGTCGAATTTATTGCATTACAAATGAATTCTTCGTCTTTACTTTTTACCTCTTAAAAATTTCAAAAATTCACAGATTTCTGATTGCCTTGTTTATTTTATCAATTTTATCATTTCGTTTTTTTTTTAATTTTGCTTTGTTATCATTTTTTATCAGTTAAATATTTTTTATAATTTTTTACCGCGTAATTTATCAATGTAAGTGAATCTGTTATTTGTAAGTTTTATTTTTTCTTATTTGGAATTTTTTATTTGTCTATTTAATACTAATTATATATTCCACTGTTTCTATATATAGAATAAATAAAGAGTAAGAAATTGAAATTCATAATTAAAATTTTACTTACTTGATTGATAATATGGAAACTTTACTTACTTAATTGATAATATGGAAATTATATTTATTTAATTGATAATATAGAAACCTTATTTGATGATATGGAATTGTACTTACTTAATTGATAATGTAGAAATCTTACTTGATAATATGGAAGCTTTATTTGATAATATTTTACTTAATTAAAAATACGGAAACAGTTACAATAATTTTAAAAAATTGAAGTATTTCTAATGAAAATTTGACAGTTTTTTTAATAATTTTTTTATAGCAACAAAAATGAATAACGATTATTTGATATTTACTCATATAAATATTACTAGTAAAGAAAAAAAATAGCATAAATTTTCATTCTCACTTGATATGACAAAGTATTGATTTTTGATTTAATTTTTTTAATAGGTAAATTCGTATTATATAAACGAATTACATGATAACAGAAATTCTTAAGCTGCAATTGATTAGCTTTGAAGCAGTTTTGAACACGGATGAATGATTTAGAAATAATTGAAAAATTGTTTATTAGCAAAATTCAGCTAAGAAAGAGAAGTAATTGAAAAGATTAGAAGTAAGAAACTAAAATTCAAGAATGAAAGAATTGGTAATTACTGAATGAATATAATATTATGCCGGATAATGCTCAATAATGATCTTTTTGTTGATATAGAAAAACTTTAATGATATTAATTAATTTTACTAATACCTATGCATATAATGTATCATACTTTAATTACTGATTTAATGATTATCAATTGAATTTAATATAGAATATAGTTTTTCAAGTAATTATTAACAAAGATATTTCAAAAATGTATGATTCAAATTTGTTCAACATATCTTAATTTTTCCCAAATAAATTTATTTTATCATCATTTCATCATCATCATAATCCTCAAAAATAAATAAATAAATAAGTTTTTTTCCTCGTAGAATTTTTAAAAAAGTATTATCTATTATTTTATTTTATCATTTATCATTTTTTTTAATATTTATATTTATTATTTATTGTATATTATTGTTGTTTTTCGTCTTTCACTGATGACGAATAATTTTTTGGTATTATAGAAAGCGAAAAAGAAGAGGAATTTCGTATAATTAAATGAATCACAATATTTTTAATAAATTTTTTAAAACCGAATTTTCTTCCTTGCATAAATAAATTTTTTTTTACAACAAAATTATTAATCATAACAGTTAAATGAATAATTCTTCATGCATACATTAGATGAACTAAATGAAAGATTTAAAAATTTTTAGTTTTTTTTTTACTCTTTTTTCTCTATTTTTTTGAAACTTAAAATCTTTTCACTTGTTCTCTTTCTTTTCTCTTTTCTCTCTCTCTCTCTCTCTTTCTCTTTCGCTTTTTCTTCTTTTTCTTCACTTTTCTCGCAGTGCTAAAACTACTTTTCAATTTAAATTAACTAAGAAGGATTACTTCCATTGCTCATACATTCCTTCCTAAAATGTATTTTTAAAGACCTTCAGACCAGTTTTCATTTTTCCTCCTTTCCCTTTTAATATTTATAAGAAAACTGAAAGAATTTATTAGCATATAATTCTTATACTTGCCATATTTATTGTAATCATGAAGTTATATTATTTTACCGTATCATACCGACTTACGGTACAGCACCGTAGCACAAACGTTCATTGCGCTACCGTATCATGAAAAATATTTGCTTCAAATTTTTAACATTTAATTATATATCAATTAATCATACTATACATTTTGTTATTAATCATACTATTATTAATTAGAAGTAATACAATCATATTACTTTAGATAGAAAACAATGACATTTAGTATTCGTTTGAATTGCTTTTTCGTTCTCTTCACAAATACTTCATCGAGAATTCACTTTATAATTTAAATTCACATAACTTTTTTTTCTAGCAGTTAACATTTCCAACTTATTATCATAGAAAATACCACTGTTTATTTATTTCGATAAATTCTTATTATATTTATTATACCATTATAGCATACTTAACAAAATGGCAACTTTTTAATACTTTAAAAATAAACTTAAAAATGAGCTCAGCTTGAAATTTTAAATGAAATTTCATAATTGCAAGCAAATTGTCTTTTAACTTATCATCATTTAAAAAAAATTATCCAAAACCAGTTCTTTTGTTCTTTCATTCATTCTTACGGATCAGTTTACATTTAAAGTAAAATAAGCTATTAGAGTAAAAAATTAGAAACTTTAAGAACCTTAGGAATAGATAGGCATTTTTTCATGAAATATTTTTGTCTTACTATCGAAGATCTAAAAATCTCGAATAACAGTTTTCTGTATCTTCGTTTTGACAAAAGGAACTTCGTTGCTAACAGGTAACCTGTAAATATTTTGAATACTTGAAAATCATTAACAGTAACCGTGAAACATGAGATATTCCAAAATATTCAGATTAATTCAGATTAATAAAAATAATATTTAAATTTTACTAAGACTTGGTACTTTATCTCTATTTGAATTACTCCTATTTCATCTGGAATGCACTCTTTCCACTTTCTTATCAGAAATCATAATAGTAGATTATCATTGTACTATCTTAAATTATCCAAAATACCTGATCTAGCAAATACTTTCGATTAAGATTTTCGATTTCTCACTGATAATTAAGACCTGAGAAAATTAAGCGCGGAAGTGAATTATAGCATAATTGAAATTTTCATAATTAATTAAAGTTAATAATTAAATCGCTTTTATTTTGATTACAATTTTATTTATTTGATTATTCAATTATAATTTTATTCAATTTAAATTATACGAAATTTCGTTAAAAAGTTAAAAAATGATATAAGGTAGACGGAAAAAAGTAAAGCAAGAGCAGGAGGAAAAAATTCACAGAAATAAAAAATTTGAAGAAAAATTCGAAAACAAGTTCAAAGGTTATAATTCATAAAAAATTATTTTGATATTAAAGTTTGTACAGTATGATCAAATTTGATCATAAATTATCATTGTAGCTTACGATTATCAGTATGGTAGAAATTATAACTAATCAATTAAATTAAATGAATGCTAACTCGAAAGTTATCGAAATATTTTCACTTTAAAATTGAAAAAGGAAAAGCTATTCTCATGAAAAATTTCTATCATATAAGATAAAGTTCAATTTATGCAAGGATTTATTTGTCAAAATCAAATAAAATGATTATTTGACTACGATTAAATGACTATGATTATTTCAGGATTGATAATAAAAATTTTTCTCTAAAAAAAGTGATAAAAATGATAACAGATAAAGTTATGAGAAATAAAAAATGATAACAGATAAAGTTATCAGCAATGTATTATTATTTAATGTATTATTATTTCATTTCTATTTTTTCTTCTCTTTTAATATATTATTTTAGAAGATTTTTAATTTAGTATATTATTTCCGTTTATTTACTTTTTTCATTTTATCAAACTTGGGAAATGATGAAAAGTGAAAGGTGAAAAATGTCTTCAGGAGACGATAACTTCTCTCGTCCTTTATTCAGCTAAATTTTCCTAATTGAAATAATATGATTAACTTTACTGCTTACTTTTACTTTCTTTTTTTATTTTTATTTTCTTCAAGGTATGAAAATTAAGATTTTTCATTTTTTTTTTCAAATTCATATTAAAACTATAGAAAATAAATTAATCATGAGTTAATTTACATCAATTTAATTTTATTTTTAAATGCTAAAATAAAATAAATATCGAAAATTAGGCATGAAGAATTTAATGAATTCACTTGATGAATTTAATCAATGTAATACCAGCACATAGATTATCATCGTGCATGACAAATGTTTCAATTAATACCTTTAGTTAAATGAACAAATATTAAATTTAATTTATCGATTATACACATACAGGTATATGAATTCGTCATATATAATATGCATTTTATATTTACTAACAGCTTTCACTTATTAAACATCGTTGAATTCAATTTAATGATTACTTAATTTTTTTTCCTACTTTTTATTTTCTGAAAATAAAGAAAATTTTAATTTTTAGTTTTGATAAAATTTATAGATCTTTTTTGTGTGTGCAAAATTCCAATAATAAAAATATTTAAATTAATAAATTCATAACTTAATTATTTTGATATTAAATCAAATCATAATTAGACGATATTGATTTAAGTCAAATCATAATTATACCGTATTGATTTTAAAAAAAATAGCAATTGAACTGTTTTGATATTAAATCAAATCATTTTGTTTTTTTTTCTTTATTTTTCTTCGTTTTTCCTTTTCCTTTTTTTAACGATTCCTTTTTTTTTCAACCATAAAAGTAGAAAATTTCGCAAGAAAATTTTCCCATTCTCATTCTTTTTTACTTTTTACTTTTTTCCATTTTGCCTATTTTAATCTTATAGTTATACTTTATCATTCATCTTTTCATTTGCCGCTTTTGATAATAAAACGCATATCCTTTCTTCTTCAGAATATTTAAATAGCTGGCAGAATAAGCTGAGCTAGTAATAATCCTAGCAAATAGCTGCAGAATAAGCTTAGCTAGCAATAAGCCTAGTAAATAAGTCTTCTCTTAATGCTTCATTAATTTCCGAAATATTCCTCATGTTTAAAATCAAATCTGAAAAAGAAAAGAAGAGCTTTTCATTTCATAATAGTAAAATTAGAAGTAAATGAAAAAAAAATGATTATTAAAATTCTTCCTAATACTTTACCTGTAAGATGTACTTTCTTTAGAAATTCTTAAAGTTAATTACAAATTTGTGATAACTTATAACTTTTTTTTTTGCTTTGCATTAATGAGAAAATGTGAAAGAAGAGGATAATTTTAGAGAATTTCAAAAAATTCATTTTCTTTAAATAAAAGAAAAAAATCAATAATTCTATAACTAATGATTAGCTATTTAGAATTATGAAAAATCCAAATATTGCTGATAATTTATAGCAAGGAAAAAAGTAATAGAAAATAATTCTCATCCGTCCTAATTTTATTTCATTATCATATCACTTCTTTCCTTATCATATCACTTCTTTATCATATCACTTCTTTCTTTATTCTTTCGCCATCAATTAAAACGATGGAAAAAAAAATTGGCAGAAATAATTTCCAGAAATTATTCATTTGAGAATGAAAACGAACCGGAAACGATAATATCTATTTAAAAAAAAATGCAATATCTATTAAAAATGATGTGAAATTTAATTAATTCATGCTTAATTAACAAAATATTAATTAGTGAATAAAATAATTCGAAATAACGGAGAAAAAACAACGGACGAAAAATGAAACAAAAATTTTTCAATTCATTTTTTTTCCTACTTTACAAAAAAGGTAAGAAAGAGTGAATGGAAAAAATTCTTTAAAAAAAAAACTTTACAGAAAAAAAAAATGCTAATATATTACTATCTTATCAAATTGTATAATTGAATGATTATACTTAATTTTCTTTCTGATTTTTTTTTTTGAGAACAAAAAAAGAAAATGGAAACTTCGCTGTCATTTCAATTCTTTGTTCAAAAGAAAACAATAAAGTAAAAAATAGGGAAAAACAAAGTTGAAAAATAATTAGCAAGTTTAATTTTAGTAAGAATTCAAGGGCATCGCTTTTTTTCTTTCCGTTTTTCTTACTTAACTCTCACGTCAACATCTCTTATCCGACGTTACTCGTCATCCGGTTTGATGGACAAACGTCGTAATCTTTGTTATCACTATGCAGATGCTCGTTTTTTTTTAATTTTTTTCGCCCATTTTGAAATAATCGGTTTGAGATGAATGTGAAGAAAAGCCGCGATAATGATGAAAATGAATTTTTGAAAAAAAAAAAGGCAAGGAAGAAAGAAAAGAATGGTGAAAAGCGGAATTGGGACGGTAAATAACAGTTCTATCAATTCAAATTATACTGTCAAATTTGGAAATTGAATTTTTTTTTTCTTTTTAGCCAGGTGTATGAGATATCATCCAACTGTATGTCTTAGTTGATCGAAATGTAAATCATTTTTCAATTTTCTCAAGGTTTTAATTTCAAAATTTTATTCAACCTTTCTTTTTTTTTACCTTTTCTTTTTGAGTGAACGATTATTTCCGTTCATTTTTCCGTTTCTTTTCAAAAAAAAAAAACTTTTAACTTTTTCGCATATTTTTCACAAAATTATTTAATATTATTTCTTCTCGATTTACCAGTATTAAATTTTAATCGATTACAAATCGCAAAAAAATTTTAGATGAAAATTTACTTTAAGATAGTTTAATTTCATAATTTTCGAAATTTTCATTTCATAATTTTCATTCATAATTTTTTAAGCTTTGTTTCTTATAATTATTTTTGAAATTATATCTTAAATGATAAGTTTTTTTTTTTGCTATCATTATTGTCATTATGATCGATATTTAAATGATTGATTGATCATGATACATAATAAATTTCTTAAATGATAAGTTCTTCTCATTATCATTCTTATTTTTTGCTTTTTTCGTTTTGATTTAACAATCGTTAAATTTTAATCTGTTAAGCAAAAAGCTTATTTATTAAGCTTAACTGCTGAAATTTTCAAATATATAATTTTCATTGATAATTTTCAATAAAATTATTTTTGAAATTTTATCTTAAATGATAAGTTCTTTTTTTACTATCATTATTGTTACTATCACAATAATTAAATATGATTAATTGATAATAATAAATGATAAGTTGAACAAATTAATTAATTTTATTTAATTCGATTTAATATAATTCAGTTTGATTGGAATTGCACCTTTTTTTGTTGATCATTCATTTTATCCATGAAATAATTTCAATAATTGTTGACAATAAAATGGATAAACAAACCATAAAAAGTTATAATAACTTTAGCTGACCTAAATTTCATTTTATTTTATCATAAATTGAAGATGAAATTTCCCTTTACAAACAGTTAATCCATTCTCGATTTTAATTTCCCCTAAGAATTCTATTAAACATTCATAAAGTTTTCTTCACTATGCAATTTTGTCTGACCTCGACCTATTATCGAGTATCGATTAGGGAAAGAAAGTTAAAATGATTTTGAAGTTGGTAATGATTGACGGATAGATATGAATGATTTCATTTAAGATATTTTGGCAATCTTTAAATGATTACCATTATGATGATCGAAAAAGGTCACAAAAAGATTTGTTTACTTACTTTGTTTGTTTAGCATAAGGTAATTGAAAATTTTTCAATTTTAATTTTTTCTTTTTTTTGAAAATCAATAAGTAGTTCAGAGATATTTTGAAGAATTTTATTTTGATATCCATTGGAAATTATCAATCGATGATGATTTTTTAATAATCATTTTGATTTCAGTATTTTGTGCTTTACTTTTTTGCAGTTTTTAGTTTTTCAAGTATTCAATTATCAGTTAATTATGTTTTAATTTACAATTTCGAATAGTTTCCTTTAGTGCTTTTAATTTTGTTAAATTTCAATAATTTCTTTTAATCACTTATCACTAGTGCTTATCAATAGTATCCGCAGTTTATCATTTCTTTATTTAAGATGAACGAAATCTTTTTACGGCATTAAACTTTTAAATAATGTGAGGGTTAAATTAATTTTAAATAGACTATCATTTAAGGTTTAAACTTAGCTTACTTTTAAAAATTAAAGAATATGCTTATTAACGATTATTTTAATTGAACTGATAGCTTGTTTGTTAGCAACTTGCATAATAAATTCGCAAAAAGTTGATTTACGTGTCAGCATTTTTTGCGTGTTATGTGATTTTTACGTGTTTCACGTGTTAATTTTCTTCCTTGTTTCTGGAAAATTCTGTTTTCTCGATAAGCCATAAACATAAAGCTATAAAGTATTTTAAAAAAATAATTGAAATTATAAAATTTCAATATTAGGAAATGATCATCGGATGTCATAAAGTAACAAATTTAATAATCGATTAACAATTTGATTTAATCAATAAAATGATATGAGTGATATAAAAGATTAGTAGACAAGAAGAGAGAGCAAAAAAAGAGTATGAATGATTTATAAGTAAAGACTGAAAAAGTTAATGTCTTAGAAATTGAAAAAAAATAATTGTCCTTACATTTAGTCATTGGAAATAGTATAATTTTTGATTTATGATTAAGTTAATTCAGTAGAATCTATGGAGTAGAAATTACTCAGTGAAGAAACGATAGGCAGAAATGAAGAAAAGCGGGTACTTAACTTAAGTGTTTAAGTACTTAACTTAAGTATTTAAGTACTTAAATACCTAGAATGGATGCTTAAGTATTTAAAAGAGAAATAGAGATAAGAATCATCTAACCATTTCATTCGTTATTATTATTAAATTTAACAATTTTTCTAATTCTACCTCTAACCTTTCATTTTTTTAAATGCTAATTTGTTATCATTACTTTATTATTGTAATTAATAATTTTATCATTCCTCTAATTTCGTAAATTTTGAAAAAAATGAAAAACAATACCAAAATTGCTTGATATCTATAAGTACAACTAATAAAAGTCAATTATCAATTGCGTTTTTTGAAGAATAAAAATAACTGCTATAAATTATTAAAATTATTAAATTATAAATTATTGAATTATAAATTACTAAAATTATTCAAATAAATTAAATTATTAAAAAATCGTCAAATTTTTTTAAATTTTAAATCAAAGTTTTGTTGCAATTTTTACTTTTTACAATAGTAAGAAAACAATAATTGAAAAGCGAACAAAAGTTACGAGAAATTTTCTTTAAATTATTTTTCTTTTTATTATTTTTTTTTCTTTTGTAAATTGCTACATAACTTTTTCCATTTTAAGCTTTTTAAGTTTTGACTTACACCAAACTTCGTTTATTCGTTTTTTTTTTTTGAAATATTTACTATAAAATATGAAATTTATTATTTACTATTTTTCCTCTCTCTCAAAATTTTATTATTTTTTTTGCATTAAAATTATTTAAATAAAATTTTAATCGAAAAAAAAAAGAACTTAGTTTCTTCTTCGTCGTCTTCTCGTTTATTCTCGTATTCTCGTGCTACTACGTTTTCTTTCTTTTTCTTCAAAAGTTATTATCCGAAGAAAAGCAAAAAAAAAAAAATGAAATTTTTTTGTGGATTTTAATAGCTATGCTTTTTCGTTTCTCTCTCGATATTTCTCATTTATTTCATTCGAGAAATTTCCAAATTTCTCTCTTCATTTCCCATTAATTTATTCATTAATTTTATGGATGGATGAAGTCGTTTTCGTGAGTGTATTAATCACTTATCACTTATCACTTATCATTTATCATTTATCATTAATGTGAACATTTTAGAAATACTAAATATATTATCAATTCATTATCACTTCATGTATATATGCTCAATGGTGTTAATCATATTTTGCTGATAAAACAATAATTGTTTATTGCGAAAAAGAAGAATTACGAATAGCTATGGAAAATTCTCGATTAGCTGATACTGTAACGTCTACTACAACAACCGCTGTAATATTTCGACGACCAATTGGTCGCTTTCATCGTAAAACTGCCAAAGATTTCTTTCATCATTTAAATGCTACTTCAAAATTCAACAGGTAATTCAATTAATTAATTGATAAAGTAATTCATCGTCTTTACTTATCATTTTTTTAGCTTAGATCTAGTAATTACGGTAAAGTAGTTTAAGTGAGTTAGAAGTACGGTAAAGTAGTTTAAGTAAGTTAGAAGTACGGTAAAGTAGTTTAAGTAAGTTAGAAGTATTTTCTTAGCAATACGTAAATAGAATGAAATTTATTACAATTTTATTGTACTTACTTTGACCGTAATTGAGATAGTATAATTAAATGATTTTAGCGAAATGATAATGATAATGAAATGATAGTGATAATGAAATGATAATGATTTTTTTCAATTTTTTTTCCTTCTATTTATTATTTTCAAATATTTTCGTTATCACTTTAAGAAAGAAGGATTGAATTTTGGTTAATAGATTGAAATTTGAAGGAATGATCGGTACAATAGCTGGAAAGTTAAAATAATTAGCTTAGTGGTTTGAACTGTTTGAAGTTAATCGATAAAATGCATGAAATGACGCAGTGATTAGTGAAAAATTAAAACTTAAAATAATATAATTTTATTTTTTGATTTTTAGAAATTGAAGAAAATAATTTATTTTACATTTTTTCTCTTGAAAGATATTTTATTTCCCAGTTATGATTATAGTTTATTCAGTAGAGTAAGTAAAGTAAGAATTGTTTAATAAGTAAAGTGTGAATTGCTTAATAAGTAAAATACGAATTGTGAAAATAGAGGGGAAGAGACGATCCGTCCAACTATTTGTTTCATTATTATTATTATTATTGTTATTCAATTTAACAATTTTAGTTAGCTTTACTTTTTCCTTTTAAAATGATAATTTGTTATCATTATCACTACTTCAACATCACTAACTTTAGCATTTTATTGATTTTTAAATTTTGAAAATAAATATTTATATTTGTTCAACAACAGACTGATAAAAAAAAAATTACATCTTTTCGAAAACGAAAGATAAGAATTGCTGGTTTTATTGATCTAAATACATTTTAGCTATAATTTTAACTCTAATACGATATTAGCAATAACTGAAAATTAACGAAACTAAGCTAATTTTAATCTTAAGGTTATTTATTTTTTCTTTTTGAATTGTAATAACATAATTTATACTAATTTCTTATCACTACTTCGTTTATAATGATAATTTGCTATCATTACTTCGTTTATAATGATAATTTCTTATCACTACTTCGTTTATAATGATAATTTGTTATCATTATTGTCGAGAAAAACGAGAAAAATATTCCATCTATTTCTGTATATTAATTTTTTCATTAAATTTGACAAAAATTTATAAGAAAAAATTTTAATTTACAGATAAGTAATTAAAAGCTTTTAAAATTAAACTAAAAATAATTAACTTTATATTCGATAGATTTTTTTTCAACAATACTTATCATAAAACTTATCATGGCATAAAAAATTTTTTTTTCAAAAATGGAAGAAAAAAATTTTTTAAAAAATTAGATCAAAAATATCTATTCATTTAGCATATAAGCATATTAAGCATAAAGTACATAAACAAAAAATATAGCAAAAAGTAAGAGTAAATTTTTATTCATTTTTGATTTATACTAAAATTTTATTTGAAAAACTGAAAAGCAATGAAAGTAATCAATCGATAATAAAGCATTTTCCATTCTTAGCAATTAATGAATGTCATCATTGATCAATAAGTAAGTAATTTGAACGACAAATTATGCTTTCATCTTTCAAATGAGCCTTAATGGCTCATTGAATAATTGCTATCATTACGATTATCATCGTTATCATTATCATTATCAAGAATTATTAGGGTCATTATTCATCGATTTGCTAAAAAGTTCAACGAAATTATTCCGAACATGCTATTACATGAATATTATAAACAATGAATCATGATTACTATTATTATTATTATTACTATTGTTATTACTATTATGGTTAGTTAGAATTAATATGTTTGCACTATCAAATTATCCATTATCATCAACATTTTAGTAATAATAAATTATCATTACTTTCGCATAATTATCACTTAAAAATTACTCTCTGATTGCAATTACTCATTATTTTATTCAATGTTACGAGTAATTTCCCATAATAATTTGCGATATTTTAATAATATACTAAAAATGGAAAATTTATAGCAAATAATTTTGTCATTAATCATTTGCAAAAGAGTTATGAAATTGACAACTGCTACAAATTGTATGGATAATTCAAAATTGATGAAATTTATCTTATTGAATCATGCCTAGAATGGCTAAATGATTAAGCTTAAAGAGTAAAATTTTCCAAATGAGCTTGAGCAAATTTAATATCATGCTTTTTTTTTTCATTCTAATATAACATCTTTTTTTCTTTTTAACTTTTTTCATTTAGCTATAAATTCATCATTTTGATATGAATATGGAATGATAGATGATTAAGAAGAGTGATAATGAAATTTTCCAGCAATATTTT